>DWQW01008553.1:0-13830 GCA_018249695.1 Heliconius erato demophoon
ACTCAACGCCGCGCTTAGCCTTGACACCAGAGCGAAGAAATGGAAATATAAATTTAAGTAAATATTTCATTTCCTCGAGTGGGGATCGAACCCACAACCGTCGCGTTACAGTCACACCCTTGTGTCCCTGGGTCACGACGGCCTAAACCTAGACGGCCGGTAATAAAGTATTTTTTTAAATTTGATTTTTTTGCGATGTCTATGTGCAGGTATCAAACTACCCGTTCTACGAAATTCTGACGCGCGTGCTTCTCATATGCAATAACGATTATGTCGGACTATATAACACTTTATTGTGCGTTTTAATATAGTATAGCATACGCACAATTATTTTACATATATGAACAGTAGTAGTTCTTTGTTTCATTATTAAATATTGTATACCTGCCCGCGGCTTCGCCAGCTATTTTACTCAATTGATTACTATTTTAAATCAGTTTTTTTTGAAGTGGGTACCAACATAAGTGCATTTTAAATATTTAATTACAAATTATATATAATATAAATAGTTTTTATATTGTTTTAGTAGTTATCTCTGAATACTATTAGAGTTAAATACTTATTTAGAAAACGTATAAATTTTTTATCGTAGCGGGACTCGAACCCGCGCCTCCTGGCAATCGACCAGGCGCTCTGACCACTAAGCCATACGTTCTCATCAAGCTACGTCGAAATTTTTATACGCTTACTTTATCATCATACGTTGTCATCAAGGTGTGATGACAACGTATGGCTTAGTGATCAGAGCGCCTGGTTGGTTTCCAGGAGACGCGGGTTCGAGTTCCGCTAAGTACAATTTTCAATTGAATAACACTTTAGAAAATGTTAAAAATATCTAATAAATAGCATTCTCTCTTGCCAGTCAATAATTCTTAGTAATTATCTTTGCGTAGCGAAAATTTGTAAAAATCTCCCTTCAGAGATGCTAACAACATAAATAAGTTGTAACAAACGTATAAAATTTTCGACGTAGCTTGATGAGAACATTTTTTAAAGTGTTATTCCATTTTAAAAAATGTTAAAAACTATTAGGGTTCATGCTTTTTAAGGAAAAAAGGAACCCTTATAAGATCACTTTGTTGTCCGTCTGACTCTCTGTCAAGAGCCTGTATCTCAGGAATGCTTGGAGATATCGAATTGATATTTAAACGGAACGGAAAGCGGATCATTACCACTCCCGGCATTTAAAACTGGCGTTAAGTAGTGGCTTTATGCCACTGCGTTCCGCATCAGGTAATGCAGGGCTCCGGCGCCCATCCCACCTTAAAGGCCGGTAACGCACCTGTAGCTCCTGTGGTGTTGCACGGGGTCGTGGGCAGCCGTAGTCACTTAACATCAGGTGACCCGAACGCTTGTTTGCCTTGTCCCTTTCATAAAAAAAATATTTACATATTTTTCTGTACATTAAAGTAATTAAAATATAAAAAAAAATCAGCATCACACTGTATCCCGCACACAGCAGGGTAGGCAGAGGGAACCTAGTGCTAAGATATTTCATTCTCTACTTTTCTTTTTATTTTTTTTTAATAATTTCATTTTTTAGTTTTAAATTAAAATTAAAAAATGAAATAATTAAGTTAAATTATTACATGTTGATGTTGGAAACACTACTTTAAGAATAATAATTATAATCATCAGCCTGCTCCTGCCCACTGCCAAATGTAAACCTCAATATACTCAAATAAATATTAATATATAAAAATTGCAAAGGCTCTTACAACTATTTACAATTTTAAAAGAAACAGAAATATAAATTTCTAAACATAACTTTATAAGTTAACTTTTTGAAGTCATTAAAAATTTATTTTATTAATATTAATTCAACGGCGTTTATGTTCACCGGCGCTCAAAGTAATTGTTATTAACATTTACATAATATATAAGTTAATATGGACAAGTACAAGTACTCAACCATTAGAAGTTTAGGAATTATGCTTACAATCAGATTACCCGAATATCTATCTGGCTTTCTATAAATTCCTATAGAAAGATTAAGATGCCGATTACGAGATACCATTAAATTTTTTTGCTAAAAAACGGCTGATTTTCTCTAATGCCTATGAAAATTACAAAATTCGATAGGGTTAAATACCCTGTAGTTTAATGAAAATGTATTTACATTATACTTTTTACATTTAAATAGGTATTAGTCTATATTATTCAGTAATAAACTTAATTTATGGGGTTTTCACTTACTACAATTAACAGTAAATAGAATATGTTGTTAGATATGTCATTCTCCTTTGTCTTAAATAAGAAGACAACTAACACTAGGTGATGTATAAGTGTAACTATGTAAACTTACTACAAAAAATAATAAACAATTTAAAAAAACGATTTTTTATTTTTAAGTAGTATGCATTACTAGTGGGCGCGCGCATCTTCGCCCGTTGATTTGCACCTTTAGGGGTGAATTCTAAAAAAACCACGATGAAACACGTGTTCATTAAATTATTTTTAACAGTCTGGATTTATTTTTTTATAAAGATTTTTCCATATAAACTTTCAACCCCTTATTTGAACCCTTAGGGGGTGAATTCTAAAAAACCATGAAACACGTGTTCAATGAAATATTTTTAAGAGTCTGAATTTCAAATTTTATAAAAATCAGTGACAATTTAAAAAAAATACATACAAACTTTCAACCCCTATTTCATCCTGTTAGGGTTTAAATTTTTCAAAATCCCTTCCCTTCGAGATTATGAAAATAAACTTCTGTACAAATTTTACGTTTTTAGGCACAGCGGTTACGGCTGTACGTGCCTCAGTCAGTCAGGTACATGTCCTTTTATATATGTAGATAATACGGTTCTTCGGGAGTATGTCAGACCCCGCGAGTCCAATCATCGGTGCCTTGAAACTAAAAAAAAACAGAAATAGTCCCTTATTTAAATCGATTGCGCTAGGTCCCAGAGCTATATCCTAACTCATCCCTTCAACCAATACAATACAATACAATATTATGTGCTAGAGCCCGCAAAATAAAATCGCTTCCTGCAAAATGATTTTCTTGTTACAATCTTTATGAATTTATTTAGTCTAAATACTTCCATTGTATTTTTTATTATATTGTTAGAAATCGGAAGTGGTTAACGTTTTTAAAAAAACACTATAAAAACACATATCGCCTATATGACTCTAAACTATTTTGAAATGAAATATGATACTAACAATACTTCACACTAGTTTCCTTCCAATGAGGGCCGTTGCCTACAAGCAACTGCCCCCGATTATATTGGATATATATTGGATTTCATACATCCAGGGGACCGGGAAACAGCATCAGGGCAATGAGCCCTCTGGCTGTAGTTTCAAACGGCAGACATTAATATGCCTGCGTCTTCGGGGTATGGCTTGAGAGCCAAGGGAGAAATCAGGAGATGAGCTCCCTGGAGAGTGCTCCCTGGGCGGTCAGCCCAGCCAGGTGAGACCCTTGGTTGACCCAAGGGAGGCCCAGCATAGACGACCAGCGACCGAGGGAGCTTTCATCCGAGATAATGGTTGTGGATGTGATGATTAAATGATGATGATGATGATGATGATAATGGTGAGTGGTCGTGAGCTGCCCCCGATTGATACATTTCCACTGCTTTTATAGTTATTTTCCACCTATGTCTACCCTCTTTTACACGAGTACGCTAACAATATAATGTTTCAAATAATGGTGCGCCGGTGAAACAATATTTTTTTTATTTAAAATTTCTCGATTTAATATATATTTTTGTTTTTATTTTTATTTATTATTGTGGAATTTTAAACCTGTTCAAACTTGTAACAGATTTGCCATATTAGTAATGCCATTGTTTCTTTATTACTCATAAGTCGTTATCATTTCCGGTATTTTAATAGGTTTGTTTCTTTACATTGTCAAAGTTAGTATAAAACGACTGTTTATCTTTTTGGATTTGTCATTAAGTTGTTCTGTGCCTTCTTGTAAAGACTTATCTATTGTGCAAGTGGTGTCTAGTAAGTGCGGAATGGATTTAAATTAAATAGAAACCATTATGGATGTGAGCATTACTTTTTATTCATGTTATTTGTGTATTTTACTGTGATTTTACGACTTGTGCTTTACCACTTTTTGAAGTTTTAGATAGCGTTGAAATATATTATATTTTTATACTTATTTTTCTTTATATTCATTGTTGTAGCTTACGTGCTACGTGGGGATCTAATCTGTATATTGTAGTGAGATCATACGTTACTTTTTTAACTCTTTTTCATAGAATGTTCCTATTTTAGGTTCATCTTTTTAATCTTTTAAAGTATACACTAACCACGATCTCTCTATGACTGATGTAATTATAAAATTTTCATCACCAACACCAACACGAACCAGCTTGCCAAAAATCGTTTACATTAGATAAAACATATTTATTTCTTGAAAATCGTCGCTGAACAGGTTTATGTTAAGTATAAGTATCCTGAGACTCCAACCACTTTTTTATGTCTTCTTTAGTCATTTTAGTTTTCATTGCTTCAGATAATCTATTTAGACTGCTCAATTCAGACGGATTAGAAACATCACAATAAATATTTTAAATTTCTAATAAGGAGTCCATCTTTCCCAAGCAATTTTGCGTTTTACTTATTCTTCATTTAATTTTGGATATGTTTGGGGAGTTAACCGATCAGCGGTGCTTGAAGATTCCGTCGCAGCTTGAGACCTTTTCTCATAATCTGGCGTCTTTGACATGACATTTATAAAAGTTACACGTCTTGGATTTCCTATATAACTCAATTTATTTTATATTTTTATTGGAATAACAAATTACTAATTAATAATCAACCATTTTAGTGCAACAAATAAAAGTACTAATTACTGTCAAAGTTCTTATCAAAAGGTATATGAGCATAATTTAGAATGTTAAAAATATTCCCAAATTGCGTTACGATCCTTACCTGTTTAAGAGTTGTGACACTGTGACACGAGTTTAAAAGACTCGATCAAAAAGAATACGACAATGCGCCACGACTGGCCTCATAAATCTCTGGCCTCAATAAAAATATTAATTATAATTATTTCTAATAGCTAACTATTAGCAATTAACACACGTTAATTTAAATAATAAAATGACATACCTAGTGCAATTAAAAATTAAACTGCAATTAAATTAAATGGAATGCATTTTTTTATTTTATAGTATATGTAATTTACTAGATGATTACGTAATTATTTGATTAATCTCTGAGACTTGTGCCGAGCATTCCATGATACGGGCGGATTTTTGTTAATAATTTTTCATGATACTTTAGGTTTAGACTTATTTACCAAACCACCGATAATGTCCACCGATCTTACGTCCATATACAGGACAGAAGCAGGTTGACGCCTAACCAACATGGGATTGGACTAAAAGCCCATGTTGGACCGGTAAGAGATAGGATGAGGAGGCAATAGATATATTATAAAAAAAAAACTATAAAATTAGACGTAGAGTTTTTCTGCTGTGTTTGACTGGCTTGTTAGAATATGCTCTAATGTAGGCTGTACAGATACCGCCTGCAGTGACAGTCCTAATTAGGATTGCATCTAGTAGTATCTAGTGTTCTTTATATATTCTCTACAAAGCAACTAAAACTGCACGTGTCTTTCAAATATGAACCGACAGTTTCCAGCAAACAACTCTGGGAGAACATCAAAAGTACACTGCATCTTGACTACAGTACGACTCTTGCTTGTGCTTGCGTCTCCAACGAATATGCCGGCATATTCGTTGCTGACTGCGTCCTCTACCCTTATAGAAAACTCTTGGCGTTTCAGATAAGACCCGATCACCCTCACAACCTGCGGAGGCATATGCGTCTAGAGAATTTTAAACAGACATGCCATTTGATATTCCAAACTGAGGCCATTAAAAACGCCCTACACGACAGCATTAATCGCCGCCTTAACAAGGCATACAAAAGGATGCATCTACTACACTGATGCGGAAGAAGACGCTATCGGCAGGTTCATTCGCCGGGCAAATGAAGGTTCCGTGACTGATATAGTGGAACACAACATTAAAATGGCTATTTCCTATAGAGATGAGGAGGCAATAGATATATTACGATATCAACTAACTGCGCCGCAATCAACATAATCAACGGCCAAAAATTCGGATTTGACAAAAGGAACTCGGATTTGACAAAAACAGACCATTCAAGATATTAACGTCCACTTCACATTTTAAAAAGAAAAAAATTACATTTTTAATAATCAATTAAGAACAAAAAAGGCACGGACAACAAAAGTCTGTGGCGCATAACAATTCAACTATTAAAAAAAACAGACATGCCAAGAATTCCAGACGCAATCAAACGCCTCTATGTTCAGAAATGTCACAACTATTGTTTTGAATGTTTATTGCTGGCTTCTATCACATATTTAAGCGCACAAGCCAACTGGAACTTCGTGGAGTGGTTGCTATGTAAGCGAAATTGCTAAGAGTGCGGGTGGAAGTGAGCCCTACATGACAAAGGATCTTTTTCTCCAGGTCCTTTAGTAATTGCATGTAGAATCGTAATAGGGACGGTAGCTGTCTAGGAGAGTACATTATTCCCTAGTTTTGAAAGCATAAGGATCTAGCTTTTCTCCCAGATTCCAGATGCAATCAAACGCCTCTATGTTCAGAAATGTCACAACTAATATTTTGAATGTTTATTGCTGGTTTCTACCACATATTAAAGCGCACAAGCCAACTGGAACTTCGTGGGGTGGTTGCTAAGAGTGCGGGTGGAAGTGAGCCCTACATGACAAAGGATCTTTTTCTCCAGGTCCTTTAGCCATTGCATGTAGAATCGTAATAGGGACGGTAGCTGTCTAAGACAGTACATTATTCCCTAGTTTTGAAAGCATAAGGATCTAGCTTTCCTCCCAGATAATTGAAGAAGTCCAGAAGTCACCAATTAGTAGCAGTGCATTTAACAGTCAAAGCTGTGATTAATTAACGATGTAGACGACGTAATGTGGTGCTTGTAATTCAATCGGCCCCTGGAGCTTTCTTAGTTGGGGAAGCTAAAATTTTCTTCAATTCAGCAAAAATGAAGAATAGATATCCAACGTGCCCAGGAGTTTAATCTCTGGCTCCGCGCGGACAGGA
The DNA here is from genome assembly GCA_018249695.1 of Heliconius erato demophoon. Classification (NCBI taxonomy): domain Eukaryota; kingdom Metazoa; phylum Arthropoda; class Insecta; order Lepidoptera; family Nymphalidae; genus Heliconius; species Heliconius erato. The sequence goes on from DWQW01008553.1 coordinate 7,086, forward strand.
AACGTGAAGCTGTTGTTGTTGTTGCTGGGTTTGTGTCTCTGCATCTTCCTTTATATTTCGATATTTTGATGTGCTGTCAGATCAGATTGTTTTGACCCCGTTTTTTTGGCTGAATGAATTATCTTTTAAAATCTCTTCATTTTCTTCAAGTAATACCTACTTATATGCACTATGACCAGATGAGGCATCACAGTGCTATTTGCAGTAAAGCTTAAAATATTTTAAACCATTCGTAGATACTGATTCTATTTGATTCGATCCTGTATTGGTAACTCTTATACTTGATGGGTAAATTACCTTTTTAAGTTAACTCAAAATTTAATAAAAAGGAAACACTTTCAAGCTTTTATTAGCCCAAAAAGAAGTTATATTATTTGCGATGTTTAGATTTTTTATAGTATTTATGTTTTATCTTCTTTAGGTCTACTTACAATATTTTCTACAGAAGCTTAACCTGATTGAATCCAACCGCGTATTATAAAGTAAAAAGATTGTATCGTAAAGAAACTTTTCTTTAGCCTATAACCAGCAGACGATCAAGAGGCTTCTAAGGACACCTCATTTGTCTCTTTATGATAACTAGGTTAAAAGTTATAAGGTGGCAGATGAACATCCATACCATTCATACATATACCGGTCAAAATTATAAGCGTCCTTTTTGCATCGCCATAGTCGGCCAAAAATAAGAACTTAATCGTATTTATTGGCTGTCAATCACTTAAAATAAAAACAGTATTCAATTTCAAAAATTGGGATTTTACTATTAACGATTCATTTCATTAACTGTATAACAATAATATAGATAACATATATAAATAGCATTAAATAAAAAAGAAGCAGGCGAAGTCGTGCAGGGGCCACTAATATATGGTAAAATAGCATATATGCTTTTATTCTATTCAGTTATACAGAATTATTATTGTCAATACTCTTAAAGATTCCCCAAAAAATAATTAAATTTGCACTATTTAAATATATTTATGTTTTTACGTCCTAATTTCTGTGTATATTTGCATAAATAGTGTAGCGACATTTCACAAGGGTAAATAACAACAATTAAAACAAATAATCTTGTTTTATTTAGCTTAAAGCGTCGTTGAATAATACAATGGATCAGTTGACAAATGATAAAAAAGGTGAGTACAATTTAAATTAATTTGCCTATTTTGTTATGTACTTGCCAACTTGACTATTTATTGAAATCGTTACAAATATCAGAATTAACTATTTATCAAAAAAAAATATTTTATTAAAATATTATGTAAGAGGCGATGTGCTTCGATTCCAGCCCAGGGAATGAATTTTTAAATATTTTCATTTCTTCGTGGCAAGTGCCACGGCAAAGCGTGGCGTTGAGTTCCGCCATTCAACACGCAATACCTCAAGAATTCAGAATTTAAAATTAATGGAAATCATGTCATAAGCTATGCTCCCAGGTTCCCACTACCTACCCTGCTATGGGTGAAACTAAATAAATTTTATGTTTTAGCACGCGATGTCTTGAAGCAAATGGAAACTTATCAATTTGATATGCCACTTAAAGTGTCTTTGATAATAGATGACTCAGATGATAAAATTTCGCACCTTGGGACTTTAAATGTGAGAAGTCAAGATTCCACTCTCAGCGACATTGGGAAAATAGTATCCACAAATATCTCTCGTTTTAATAATAACGATTCTATGAAAATAATTAATAACCACCAATCTATGCTACACACGAAGCCGAATGCAAAAACGTCCAGATTATTGACACAGATGGACAATTTATCTTTCGATTTAATACGTATTATGGAATTCAAAAAACATACATCAAACAATTATAATTATGATGCCAAAATGTATGAAAAAGCAAGAGATAATTACTTACGATTTAAAGTCAATATTTTCAATAAATCATATAACATTTCCTCGTCCGTAATTGTACCACTAGAAAAAAATGATTCCTTTATGAAGACATTTATAAACAGGACATTAGCTATAGCACAGGAACATTCAAGTTGTGCTATATCTGAAAAAATGATAAAAAATATATTATCAGATTTAATCCTATGGACACAAGTAAAAATCGTAAACACTAGTAAAAATGTTAAACGTAATAGATGTAAAGATATAGAATTAGATCAAATAATGATTCATCATTATGGATCACACTGCATATATCGTGATCAATCACATGATTTAACAGAAAAAAGCGCAAGTGTAGATGTACCAACATATAAAAGACATTTATATGATAAAGTTGTTACTGAAGGTGAAGGGATATTACTTTTAAAGAGACAAAAAATAATGAGAACATGTTCGGAAAATAATTTCGAAGACTTTAATTACGTTAGAGTTTCGAAGAAAAGAGATAATTTAGAAGTCAATCCTACAGTGAATCTAACTACAGAATCTGGAGACAACGCAATAGGCATTCCATGTTGCATCAACGAGCCATCTGATGAACTGGTAAAATGTTTATATTTTTATGTTTAAAATTTAATGGAACTCAATCAATAGTTTATCATAATATTTAGCTACATATATAATTATTTTATTTTTCTAGGTTTTTACAGCTCATGGTGAATCAGAAACGATAATGAGCGAAAAGAATCATAATATTATATTGAATGAGGCGTTTACAACCTCAAATACATTCATAGGACAGTGTTCAGCTTGCGAAAACTTTACAACATACATGTGCTTAGGGTGTGAAAAAATATATTATTGTAGTCTCGACTGTCAGGTATGCCTTTTTTATTTTAAATATATAATATTCTCTTTCAAAATGTAGACATTCTGTGTACAAATAATCCAAATATCGAAGACTATATATTTAAACATGTAAACTTCAAGAGTTATGCATTTCAAACTTTTAATAACAAAAGGTAAACTTTTGTTTCAGCGTTCGGAGTGGCCAACTCACAAAGATTTGTGCAGAAGATAAAGAAACGCGTCTATGTATTTTTTTACATATTTTAAGAACCATAATAAACATAGTTAATTATTATTATTGTCTTTCAATTTTATTAATAAAATAATCATTATCACTTTGGTTTTGCTACTTATAAAATTTAGGTAGTGCGTTAGTTCCAACGACTTATATCGATCTCACAAATCAATCAACATCACGAATCACTATTCTAATACAATCTTAATATAAACAAGCGTAACAAGTACCTTCAGAAAGATCACACACAAACGTCTCGGAGGGTTCAACGATGACTGTAAAGCTGCAGTCTGGTCGGTGCGGTCGGCGTAGCGGTGCCCGTACTCTTTCTTCCTTTTATTATAACTAATTCGCAGTTATAGTGGATAGGAAGAAGGGATGCGCTCTTGGCTTTTCTTCGGACGAGCTTCGAGTTATGACAATGTTATATTGTCGAGTTTCAGTTATTTGAATTAACTTTTGATGGCAAATATTTTATTAAAGCGATACCTTCCAATGGCATAATAAAAAAATCTTAACACTGTTACCTCTGAATCTCTAAAAGATTTTGAATTCTTCACGATCACAACTATAAACGATTCTAACCACTAGACACAGCACGAGCCAAGGCATTATTTATTAAATAATATTTTAAAAGATGTTTGGGATATCAGTTACAATTTCTTCGCTCTTGTGTCGAGATTAAGCGCGGCGTTGAGTTCTGCCACTCAACACGCAATGCCACCAGAATTCGGCAGAAAGTGGGGAACGGAGTGTTTTAACGATAGGTTCCCTCTGCCTACCCTGCTGTGTGCGGGATACAGCGTGAAGCTGATTTTTTAATTTGATTTTGACTAACTATATGTAGTGTAATATTTTCATATTTTATTTAATTGTGTTTATATAAATATATTTGTTTTCGAAGATAAATTACAATTCATTAGAAATTATTGTTTGCCAGGACAGAGTCCAATGGATTGATTGTACTGAGAGGACTTATTGCTAATAAGCTAATGACGTTTTTTTGACCATTTGTTTACTTTTCCCAAACTGTAGCATTCTCATTAGCTTCACGCTTTATCCCTAGCGGGGCTGTCAGAGAGAACGGAGCGCCAAACGCTGCGGTCTCTACATGCCTCTTTCGCCTCGTCCACTGTCATCAACCTCTTCGTACATGCCCTCCGGAGAGTCCTCATGCTTTTTACGTGACCTTCCTCCAGTATCTTTGATACTGTGTTTTCGAAGATCAACCGAGGTCTCTCCTTACCTCTCTTACCGCTCACTTTTCCATCATAAATCTTTTTTGCCATTCTTTCATCACTCATTCGTTCGACGTACCCAAACCAGCTGAGCACGTTCTTCTTCATTCTCACCGTGACATCCCCGCTAGTACCTGCTATTCTGTGTACCTCTTCAATGCAGATTCGATCAGCTAAGCTGACTCCGCATATCCTACGAAAAGATCTTATCTCCACAGCATTCATCTTTCTTTCATTCTTCTTTTGTAATACCCACGTTTCGCTGCCGTATAACAGAGTCGGTACCAAAACTGCATTGTGTACGGCCAAATGCGCAGATGTGCTGACGTTTCACCGTCACATCAATGCAGTTAAGGCTCCGTTCTCCTTGTTACCGGCAGCAATACGCCTTTCTACATCCATCTCGTATAATTTTTCATTCCCTCTAACGCTACCTAGAACATCCCTGACACTCTCCCAAAACTCCTCGAGTTTGCCTAATGGAGCTGAGGATACTGGCGCATACGCCGCTAACAAGAATACTCTTGTTATCCCCGGCTTGAAGCGAATCCAAAGCAGTCTTGGGTTGATCGCCGTATATTCAACCGTTGCACTAACCAATCGAGATGACAATAACACACCTACACCTTGACAGTCCCGCTCGCTCTCTGGTACGCCGGCCCAGAACGCGACCCGACTGCCCGGTAAATCGGCATCCAAATCTCTATCATTCATCACATCTAATAATTCATTTATTTTTTCTTCCTTCCCTCCTCTTACATTCCACGTAGCTATTTGTAGCTCCGTCCTCCACCTCCCGCCGTTCCGGACATGGCGTGTTGGGTGGCGATCCCCAACGCCGCATTCGTCGCCTCTTGACATACCAGCGGGGACACACCGGTGCGCGTCGCCTTGGGGGACACCCTATCAGTGCGCTCTAGCGAGTTGCACGGGGCCAATGGAACGTTGCAGCCCTCGTAAGGGCTGGCAGGGGTCACTACGGGCAAGCCTTCTTGGACCCCCAATTCTAATTACTAATATATTAATTATGTTTGTATAATGATTAAGCTATTATAAATAGTCCTCAACCTCTTTGTAACATCAGTTCTAGTTAAGTTCTTCCTCGCTGAAGTGTTCTTAGTAATAAATATTATAAATCTATCGTGACGCTGCGCAGTTGTTATTGTCAATGCCCATTCTGACCTTCGAAAATTACATAACATTTTTGGTGTCAGAAGTGAGATGATCAGGCATTGTTGAAATATTATAGTTCCTGTTCTCCTGACAACATTTCGGTCATCGGTCAGAATCTTCGGTTCATCGACGTATTAGTTACGTATTGCAGGATCATCGCTAATTCAGTTATAGACGTAGCTACATACGTACTGAAAGGTATTACGTGAAGGGAATCTGAAAGGAACCAGACGGAGAATTCAATCCTCGATCACAGCACTCTTCGAAGATTACAGCGAGTCTCATCCGTCAACGAGGTTCGAGTACGAGGAGCTGGGCCACTGTGGTTCTTTGCTGGCTTATACTTGCCAGTACCGCTAGTAGCAACAGGTCAGGTCTTCAGTGACGTTCGCGCTATCACCACGACGAGACGACGATACACGAGCCGAACTCCGCAGTATTAATACGGAAATCGTTCCAAGTGAGTCGAACCGTTATATTGTGTAAATTTTTTGTATTAGAGAAAAAGTAATAGATAATAATGTATGGATTGAGTTATGTATAGAATTGATTTAAATTGAATGAAAAATTGAAAGAAAAATTTAGGATTGTTTATTTGAATAGAAATTGATAAATTAAAGTTAGATGTACAATTTAGAAGATAAAGTCTCATTTATAGATATTGATTAAACAGAACGCATGAATGGGGCTAAACCAAATCTACACGTTTTTATTGATAATTGTAATAACGCGTTTACACTATTAAACCCAGTATATAAGATTGCATTTGTATCAGTTGTATTGGCCAAAATCGAAGGAAATATTAGCTCTACCTTATTAAATCGATCGTTTGCGTCATGGGAAAGTTTAAAAGAACACTTAATAGATAATTACTCATAAGAACGGACTTTTGCACAATGGCAATTAGAGTTAAATTCATGTAGGCAAGGAAATACAGAGTCAATATCAAGATATTCTTCCAGATTTACTCGACTCTTTTATCGAATGTATCTGAGACGTTCTTGAAACCTTGCTTGCCTTCAACGGCTTATGCTTTACCAGGTTTCCACCTCATAAGGAATGACAGGACTGAAAAGGGTGGAGGCGGTGTAGCTATCTACCTTCGCAGTCACATTCCCTTTTCTATTTTAGATAAATCGCCTTCAGCGTACTCAAATTCCTTAGAGCATATAATGATTGAAGTTCTGTTTGGCTCCCAAAAACTTTTGCTCGGTGTTTTTTATAGTCCTTCTTTACATATAAACTATTTTGATGTATTTGAGACTCTCCTAGAAAAATATATTCCTGGAGTTGATCACACTATCATAATGGGCGATTTCAATACTTGTTTGATTAAAAAAGACACACGCGCAAATCGACTCAGAACTATTATTGACAGTTCCAACCTTGAAATCCTATCCTCTAA
>DWQW01008554.1:0-13829 GCA_018249695.1 Heliconius erato demophoon
CAAGCGGGTGACTGTAAGTGCGACAGGCTGTGGGTTCGATTCCCATTCGAGCAAATTATATATTTAATATTTAAATTTCTTTGCTCGAGTAACGAGGCTCTCTAGAATTTGACAGAAAGTAGGGAACGAAGGGATCTTAATGGGAAAGGTGTGTGTGACGCTTGTTTCCCATATTCCATCTGCCTACTCTGCTACGTGCGGAATACAGCGTTAAGTTAAAAAAATATACCGGAAATATAGCGTGAGTAAATATTCCATAAATGCTTTCTGATATCAAATAAATATTTGTAGCAGATTTTTTTGTTATCACGAAGCAAAATATTTTATTACATTTTTGTATTTGCAATATAAATGTAAATAGAACTAAAACGTTAAGTAAATAATAAAAACTCTCGCCTTTTTTTATTTCAGTAAATTCAAAATCAATAGTAACTATTGAAAATCTTACTGTAAATATTACTTCACAAAAAAATTGAACAGACTTTAGAAACGTATTCTTGTCTCAAAATAACCGGTCAAGAGCGAGTCGGTTTTGCCCATCGAGGGTGCTGTAAATTCATATTAGTACGTCAAAGGGAACTTGAGTTATAAAATTGACAAACATAAATCAACGGGCCCTTTTTTTTATGAAATTAGTTCATTTCATATATGAGTTTATAATATTCTTTTCTTTTTTTATAGTAAGTTCTCACTTCTAGGCAAATTTAAGAATTGTAATTGCAAGCAAATGCACCAAATTGAATAATTTAATTAATTTAACTCCTGCGTAAACACAAAAACTACGGGACTTATCTTAGATAGTAAAGTTAAAAAGTTATATTAAAAGCACATTGTATTTATTTGAGGTTCGATCCCCACCACTGTCTCCAGAATTCGGCGAAAAATGGGGATAAGAGTGTCTTGACACTAGGTTCCCTATGCCTTCCCTGACATGTGCGGGATACAGCGTGAAGCTTAATAATTACAAATCCATATTGAAATTTCGATAAGGAATTTCTGAAATGAACACTTTATTAAAAGAAAACGAAATTCAGTATATTAAATAGTCGTAAATAATCTTATAGTTCAGTGAGGCGAAGCTGAGAGTGGGCTGCTTCTTATTGTATATATTTTTCAAATGAAATATTTTATATTGTATAATTATTAAAAAATATATAAAATTGTATTTTTTTTGTATGTATATTTTTTTAATATCATCTATACATACATATATTAGGTCATTCTACTCAAGGCACGTCCGCAACGGGCTGGCCTTTACATTAGGACATTTCCGTAAAAAGGTTTTGTCGACATGCTCAAGCACTTTTAGCTGGCCATCGATCTTCGAGATCATTCCGTTTCGTGCGAACTCACTTAAAGGGACCTTTAACAGTGAATCAACAAATTCATAAAAAGTATTAAAGCTGAACCAAGTCTGTATTGTTGAGGCAAAGTGTATAATTAGGGCGTAAAGGCTACATAATCAAATATTTTTTAAAATATAATCATTTTAATGTTGCACAAAAATATTTAAAAAAAGTGACTATGTCTCTGAAATCATCAGATAATACAAAATGGAAGGAGAGCAGAACCTGTGTTTGTTTTAAGGTTAGCTTTTCTTATGTTAGCTATTGTTTCCACTAAATTAATCAAATGTCTTTGAGCATTACAGAACTTTAAAAATTGAAAATAAATATAATTTTTAGGTATATAAATGTGTTTTTAAGAAAGTCTTTTTCAATATTTATTTTTATAATTATAAATTGCTTATGAATCCAAATCACTGAAAAGAAGAAATTACAGACATTAAAGAATTGTCGACATTAAATCAAAAATCAGCTTCACGCTGTATCCCGCACACAGCAGGGTTGGTAGACGGAACCTAGTGTTAAGACAAATCGTTGCCCACTTTCCGTCAAGTTCTGGAGCCATTGCGTGTTGAGTGGCGGAACTCAACGCCGCAGTCGACATTAATTGACGTATTAATATACGTAGATTTTGTAACTGTTGTTGTTAGATTGTTTTTAAAATTATAAGGCGACTACGATAAAAAATAAGCAATAAAATATATACTCATTCTGACTTAAAGACAAAAAATAAAATCGACTCTAAACTTGTTTCTCCTGATTTTTTTTAAAGAGAGACTTTGAAGTACTTACAAGGCTTGCCAACTCTATAGGTATAAAAGAAGGCTTTATTTCTTTTTATCTCTATTGAGTAAAGCAGCTTGATTATTTTTACTATTGGTAATGTGCTTTCAGATGTTTACAGATTGTGACGTACATTTGCCTGTTGTTAAAAAACGTAAGCCTTACAACAGCAAAGTGAGTATTTTTAGTTCAATTTATTTATAGTACAATACAATTTTATTTACACAAGGTGGTTTTTTATACAGTTCTTTGTTAATTTTATATACTTCGTATTTTTTTATATTTAGTTAATGTGTACGTACATATTATAAGAGACTTTCTTTGTTATGTTTCATTTAATAAAAAAAACTTTAAAATTAATAAAAAGAATTTTACAATTATGGAAGAAATAGTAATTACAAAATTTTGGATCAATTTATAATTGTTTATTATCGAAACAAAATTCTTTCGTTACTATTTGAATTATTGACTACGCGCAGTAGAAAATATTGAGCAGTAAAGACCTGAAACGTACCTTGTTGGTGGCAATTATATGGCAAATAGTTTTTTTTAATATGAGGGATTTTAGATTTTATAGTCAACACCCACCAAGTTTTACGGCCAATATTAATAATCTATCTCCTACGTCAATCTTCGATTGTTCCATATATCTATCTAATCTCTAGATTGGATAAATAAACGGAACAATCGAAGATTGACGTAGGAGATAGATTATTAATATTGGGCGTTAATCAACACCTTGTGTAACATAAAGGATTGAATTTCACATGTTATTAGTAAAGTTTAGAAATATTTATAATAACTTAAAGATATGTGTAATCTCACATAAAAATCTAAGAAAAGGTAGCTTAAGAAAACATTTTTTGAGAAATACACGCTATGGAATTTCTTTGTTCAATGATAAATAATTTATGTTGCAATTACTTTTTTCTGTTTTTTTTACATCTTCACACTTAAAGTTTTGCTTTATCCCGCACCTAGCTTACTCTGCTAAGTGCGGGATAAAGCAAAACTTAAAAGGGAGCCTAATATGAAGACACTCCGTTCCCCATTACCCGCCGGATTCTGGAGGCATTGCGTGTTGGGTTGCAGAATTTTACGCCACGCTTTTGCTTCGATACCAGAGCGAATAAAAATACAAATTTAAATAAATATTTCATTTCCTCGAGGGAAATTGAACCCACAGTCGTCGCGTTACAGTCACATCCTTGTGCCCATGGGTCACGACAACCTCTCAACTCTGTTTAGATCTAAATAATATATTATATATATATACACAAAATAATTTAAAACACAACATTTAATCAATACAACTTCATCTTGCCGTGAATACGTACTTGAGGGTCCAAAACACGCGACCGTCGTTACCCAGGCAGTATAATCCTGTGCTAAGAACAGGAGTTAATACGAAGGGACGGCCATTGTAGCCCTTGGAAGATTATGTGACATGGTAGGCTGTTAATTTTGTATATTCTCTAGCAAAGACCCCTTTAGTACGGAAATATATATCAATTTTCTTCAAAGGTTCCCGAGATGAGATTAATTTCTATGGAATGGTTTTGTTCTATATATTAAACTAATACATACATATACGAATACATGCGTATGTAGATCTGGTTTTATGGTACTAGGTAACACCAGAATCCACCGGAAGCGGGTGAAAGGAAGAAAAGGGGGATCTATGAATATTAGATAATATTACACGTATTGGTGGTACGTATATAGGTATCTTGATAGTAAATTGCATTAATATCGACTTAAATAACTTTAGATATTAATAAATAATTATAAAATTAATTTGTAAAAAAACATTTATTTAATAATTCGGAAAAAAAACATGAAATAATGATAGAATTTATAGAGTTGCAACAATCACACAAAAAAGGAAAAAAAAGATATCCACTAAATTATTTCCACCACCACCATCCCTCATTTTTCATCCAGCAGTAAAATATTAAGCCTTTGATAAACAAGTAATATCCTGCCATAATCGAAAAATTCCAAAAGAGGCCTTATCACAATTTATCATTGCGCGCTTTGTTACATCCAGGCTTGGCTAGGTGCAAAAAATCCAAGATAAATTTGCAAGTCACTTCTTACTCATTTGTCAAACAATATACAGCTATTTTATTCAACACCTCTTTCACTTTTATTCTTTGACCAGTAAAGGTCAAAATGGCTCGTATTTCATATGATATAAATTTTATTTTTTCAACTTTTTGTCGCTTACTAAAACTCTAATACAGGGAAATGTAGTCCTCTAAGTTTGTGGGGGCTTTGGGCGTCTGGTTTTAATGGTTTTTTTATAATAATGTAGGAATTAGGAGAAAATATGTATTTTTCAGCTTCACTTGGGTAGGCCGAGGGAATCTAGTGTTAAGAGATTCCGCTTCCCACTTTCCGCTGAATACTGTAGGCATTGTGTTGAGTGGCGGAACTCAACGCCATGCTTTTGCCTCGATATCAGAAAGCAGCGAAAAAAATTTAAGATTAAATATTTCATTTCCTCCAGTGGGCATCGAACCCACAATCTGTCTCGTTTACAGTCACACGCTTGTGACCCTGTGCTATGACTGGTCTGGAATAAAATAAAAATTAATGCGCATATTAAAGCAATATTAAAAACACAAAGGCTATCATGGCGCAGTTGGACAGTATCTAAATGTAAACATTATGAAAAGTGTACATATTAATAATAATCTGTACCTTGTAGTATTATTTAGCACGTCTTAATACCAATATAAATAAGTATACAAACCTGTTAAAGTAATGGTTTATACGTATGTATTACATTCATTTATTAATACATATAAATCTACAGCGGGGAAGGCAGAGGGACCCCAGTGTTAAGACACTCCGTTCCCCTCATTCCGCCGAATTCTAAAGTTATTGCGTGTTGAGTGGAAGAAATGGAAATATTAGTTTGAATAAACTTTAAATGCTTCACCAATTTTTCACTTTTAATTTCTGAATATGTTCACAGACTAAAATGAGTTATGAACCCTGTCGTTGACAATAAAGAGTATTTTGCACCGGAGAATTTTTAAACGCTTAGACCTGTACTGGTCTGTAAATGATTAACTATATCTTATCCAAGAATTTTGATTGGAAACACTAGTATTTATTTTGAATACCTAAACTAATTTTTATATATAATAATCATATTATAGCAGTAAATTAATAATAATAAAAATGGTCAAGTGAATTATAAACGTGATACAATTTTGAAATTTGTACTTAACGTCATGACTTTCAAAATCGTTAGTCAACGAGAAGCACCACTTATTTATTACTTGTGACTGTAAAACCGATTGGTTGTGGGTTCGATCACCACTCGAGGAGATGAAATATTTACCTAAATTTGTATATCCATTTCTTCGTTGTGGTGTCGATGCGAAAAGCGGCGTTGAGTTCTGCCAAGCAACACACAATACCTCCAAAATTCGCCAGAAAGTGGGGATCGGAGTGTCTTAATATTAGGACCCCTCTGCTTACCGAGGTGTGTGCGGGATACAGCGTGAAGCTGATTTATTTATTTATTTTATTTAAATTAACTATGACTTATAAGTTGGACACAGTTTTTATCTGTTATACAACTATAAATATATATTGTGTTAACTTTTCCTTTACTGGTTCTCACTTCTTGCCATATTTCATAATTCAAAGACTGGAATATTACCCTATAAGTGTTGGTTATCCGATTATTCCAAGTTCCCATTTTGTGACGGACGAACAACAAAGTTATCCTATAAGAGTAAATAACATAAAGAATGTATTTTAATCCTAATAATAAATAGTATTTTTAATCCATGGAGAATAATAACCTAAAAATGAGTACCAAAATTGTACTGCACTTGTAAAATATTTTTACTTTAAGTCCTTTTCAAGGTCAGTTATTTAATGGTTAAGTTAAAATTAAGGAATCATTAAAACTATTTAAAAAAAAATCCTTATGAGAATTATGATACCGTAGCCCCAAGGAAATATTTATTTTTTCACAATAGAAAGGAAATCAGTATTGGTGATTTTATGTATAAGATCACGTTAAGTCTAATCTAGTCTATACATTTATTTTGGCTTTACGTAGACTCTTCTTGCTTCTCTAGCGCATTAATGGGGAGTGTTCTGGTGAACTGTTTGGCCCGGTACCTGCCACCAAATTTTATAATCGCAGAAAGCTCAAACATCATCCTTACCATTTGGATACGTAGCACCCCACTACTGCTGCTGCTTCTTATGAAGTCCCTTCCACCCGCCACACATTTGGAATTGGAATGTCCTACCTGAGATAGTGTTTACTGGTTAAAAAAACTTGTTTTTCTCCATCTACCTTTAGATGGAGAAAAACAAGTTTTTTCAACGCATTTGTAGTTAGTCAGGGTCGTGGACGACGGTGGTCTTTCCCAAAAAAAGAAACAAAGATAAATATTAACTCTAGTTATTACACAGTTCGGTTAATCGTAGCCCTATTTCACATATTATACATAATGATATTCATGTTATATGCAGATTATCCGCTACTATCTATATATCTAATATCTGTGTAATGGTATAATTTACGTATCCAGTTAGTGTATTAACTTGTTCCTTAATATTTAATATATTCCCGAAGGACACGGCTCTATCAATATGGAATGTTACTGGTTGATTAAGTTGCAGTTGATCTTGGAAATTTTACTTGGATAGCTAAAGTTTGTATTGCGTATTATAATATACGATAATATATTGTTTTACATAGGGAATATAATACCCGATAATAACGTTCATGTATACATGGATGTGAAAATTTCCTTGCTCTTCATGCTCTTTGGCATCTTTACTGTGTATAAGTAGTGTAAAGAAACTTTGTTCTTCATCCTCTTTTCGAATTGAGACATTGTGAGTGACTCAATTCACCGCACTTTAATTACCAACGTGGAGTGGTAAAATTAATTATTTTCTTTCAAAGGTTAGGGGCCGTTCAAGTATTACGTAAGCAGTTTTTTTGCAATTATTGACCACCCCCAAATGTCATCAAAAATAAGCAATCCTCTTACAAATATTTCATTGAAAACGTCAAAAATAAGCAAACCCAAGACCCCCCGCACCCCTACAGTGCTTATGTAAATACTTAAACGGCCCCTTATGGCACCTAGCGACTGCGACAATCATTATCTTATTTAATACAGCTTCACGCTGTATCCACACAGACAGACTCGACAGCAGAGCGTAAAAATGGAAATATAAATTAAACTATTTGCTGTTAAAAAAGTCTCATGGATTACGGCGTCCGTATAATTGTCAAAATTAAGCCACACAGGTTTAAAAATAACATTCTCTATTGGAAGACAAAGTAAGTAATCTATGAATAGACTAGGTTATATAAATCATAAAAAATAACACAAAAACACTTTTAACCATAATACATTGTATTTTAATGTAGGCAAACTGATATGTTAGACCCAAAAACTAACAAGTCACAGGTCTTTGGTCTAATATTATATTTAAACTTGTATAACAAGGCTAACTAGTATGACTAGATTTAAACTGAAAAATGTAAGGACAAAATATGTAGGCGTGACTGTGAATGAGAATGATATTAGTTTATATAGTTTTTTTTTTATCAGCTTCAGCTGTATCCCGGACACAGCATTGCTGGGAACCTAATATAATAATATTATAATAATATCGGTCCGCAATTTAGTCTGCGTGGGCCGCACTCGTAGAATTTCGAGGTATATTTTCCCAGTGTTTCCCTAAATTCCCTGGGGAACATAAATGCTACGTTCCTTTTTCTACGGCTAGTAATTTTAACTGTATTTAGTGACTCTGTTACAGTAGGATTTTTATTAATACAGGAAAACGGAAAGAACGCTTCTACGTTCGCACAAAATGAGTTAAAAGTTTTTGGTTTACGTATCATTTAATATAAAGATAGATAGATTTACTAGCAAGAATCGAATACGTCAATTCCAAAGCAAGCTATGTCAGTCACGACTTCTGAGCTAAGACGTGAAAGGAGTTTTAAACGTCCGCCGTTTTTATGCAAGTCACTATAACTCAATTTTCATCCCGTCAGGAGTGAATCGTTAATAAAAAATTAAATTAGTCCAATATTAGTATGCATGTGCTTGTTTTTGAGGGTTCAAAGGAAACAACGGAATTTTGTAACACTATTTTTTAATATTAGTTGTGTGTGTATTTTTCAAAATATTTTGTGTATTTTTGACTTTTTTTATAAATATCTCACAAAATAATTAATAACGTTTTGAATTGTGTTGTTTTAGCGTCACGAAACACCCCGCTCTTAGTCTGAGGCTCCGCTCCGCTCTTAGGCCTACCCTGCTAGAGGCAACCTGATGATAAGACACTCCGTTTGTTATTTTCAACGTGAAATTAAAATAAAAAAATATGAAATATCAAATATTACATTTCTTCGAGTGGCAATCAAAGCCACAACCAGTCGCGTTCACAGCCACACTTTATGCCCCTGGGCCACGACTGGCCCCTTACTAGTATTAGGTACATATGCGAATTCCCCCATTGGATGCATCGTTGAGGCTACGCCACTACACATTTTGCTCGCTAAATGCAGCGTAATCTCGTCCAGGTACGATAATTAGTCTACTGATTGCGTGTGCAATGGGGACAGATTAGGGCACACAAGAATAATTCATTGTAACGTTAGGCCATTACTTAGCGAGTGTTGTATAATGGCTAATTTAATTAGGTAGTTTTTGTATTGACATTTAGTTTCGCATTTTGTGCAGAATAATTTTAAAGTCTTTATTAGTTTCAATGAGGCCAGTCGTGGCGCTGCGGCACGAGGTGTGACTGCAAAATCGACTGGTTGTGGGTTCGATCCCCACTCGAGGAGATGAAATATTTACTTAAATTTATATTTCCATTTCTTCGCTCTGGTGTCGAGGCTAAGCGCGGCGTTGAGTTCTGCCACTCAATACGCAATGCCTCCAGAATTCGGCAGAAAGTGGGGAACGAAGTGTCTCAACGCTAGGTTCCCTCTGCCTACCCTGCTGTGTGCGGGATACAGCGTGAAGCTGATTTATTTATTTATTTTATTAGTTTCAATGTTGTATAATATTTAGTTTCGTATTTAGTGCAGAATAATTTTAAAGTCTTAAGTAGTTTCAAGCTATATAATGGTACGCAGAGGGAACCTGAAGAGAGTGACGAGAGTGTTAAAACACTCTGTTCTCTATTCCCCGCCGGATTCTGGACGCATTGTGTTTTGAGTGGTGGAACTCAACGCTGCGCTTACTTCGACACCAGAGCAAAAAAAATAAAATATAAAATATTTCATTACCTCGAGTGGGAATCGAACCGACAATCTGTCGCGTTTACAGTCACTCGCTTTTGCCCCTGCTCCACAACTGGCGTTAGTCTTAAGCAATAAAGCCTGCAGTAATTTGATATTAATTAAATATATTTAAAATAGTCCGTAATAAGAATAAGTCGTAAGACTGAAACAGCAATCTCAAGACAGATAATTTAACTTTATACTCGAAGTAATTATTAAAGGACCAATCGTGGTGCAGGAGCGCGACTGGTTGTGAGTTCGATTCTCTGTTAACAATACATAAGCGTGGTTGAGGTCTGCCACTCAACACGCAACGTTTCAAAAAAATCGGCTCGAAAGTGGGGAATGGAGTGTCTTAACATTATGCTCTCCCTGCCTACCCTGCTAATTGCGAAATACAACGTGAAGCTGAAAAATTAAATATTAATTTTGTTAAGCAAATACTTGCTTGCTGTTCCGCCAGTTTGAACTATACGAATATTTATTTAAGTGTATTTTAGAAAAAGTTCGCAAGAAATCCAAGATAAAAAATACCCTTTATGTTGCTCCAGGGCCTTATTTTCTATATTTTAGATCCATAAGATTATTATGTTCACCTGGTCGGAAGTTTAGCCTGGACATAAAGAAAGATACATAGACATTTATTTTTCAATTGTTTATTTGTGTTGTGGTATCGTGTAAATAATTATATGCACTTGAAAAAACATGATGACTTTGAAATCACAGACAGATTATATGTATGTATAGCTACATACCTACATATAGGCAAATTGTAATTTATGTTTTTTGGGGATTTATTTGACTTTTCTTTCAAAAGTTATCATGACCAAAACAAAATTGTTTAAGTGCTTAATATTTTATTTTGACAAAAAAAAAATCAAATTCAAAGAACAACCTATTAAACGTAAATAGATTCAAAATAAAAATCAGAGGCCAGTCGTGGCGCAGGGGCACAAAGTGCGCCTGTAAATCGACTGGTTGTGGGTTCGATCCCCACTCGAGGAGATGAAATATTTATTTACATTTATATTTTCATTTCTTCGCTCTGGTGTCGAGGGGCAAGGGCGGCGTTGAGTTCCGCCACTCTACACGCAATGCCTCCAGAAATTGGCGGAAAGTGGGGAACGAAGTGTCTTAACACCAGGTTCCCTTTGCCTACCCTGCTGTATGCAGGATACAGCGTGAAGCTGAGAAAAAAAATCACAGCCCACGTACACACAACCCAATTAACCAAACACAAATTACCTCGCCAACTCAATCTCCTCTCACACATACATAAACCTAACATATTTTACGGCCAATAAAGAACGTGTTAATATTCAATACGTGGATTTTATAAGAAAAGTTTTCTCGTTAGTTCGTGGAAACTTGAGGAGTACCGCGACATGTCCTAGTTGCGGGGCTCTCGCACGACACACGTTGAAGCCTTCGCAATTAGTTATTTTCAAGACGTGACAACCGCGTCCAATGGGCTCGAAGGATGTGGACTATTAAAAATTTTCAATTTATCACAATTTTGTAGTAGAAATTTGTAATTGGAGTTGTTAGTTTTGTAAAAGTTAACTGGTAAAAATGTTTGTGAAGTATATTACGACAATTTATTTATTTATTGAGGCCGTAGTGGCCCAAGGGCACAAGGGTGTGACTGTAATGTGGATTCGATCCCCACTCGAGAAGATGAAACATTCGTGTAGAGGCAAAGAGCGACGTTGAGTTCCGCCTCTCAACACGCAATGCTTTTAAAATTGGGCAGAAAATGGGCAACGGAGAGTCTTAACATTAGATTCCCTCTGCCAACCCCGCTGTGTGCGGAATACAGCGTGTAGTTAATTTAATTTTTTTATTGGATTTATTTATTTATACATTGGTATATAAGTTTCGAACAAGATTAAAAAAAAGATCCCGTGTTTTGTTTCCCATTTTCATTTTTTGTACTTTTATTTTCGTTTATCTGAACTTTATGACTTTATTCCATACTACTTACATGTATGAATAATAAAAATATTAAATTACAAATAATTATAAAATTAAAAATTATAGTAGTTTTAGTTAAACGGTTCTTTCAGTAATTTTAAATTACCGAGTTTATTTATTTTATTTACAATCATATTTTGAAGTATATTAATAACTATTTAATACATATTTATTTGGTTGTACCAATAAATAGCTCAATATCAATCATTAAAACAAAAATACACATATTTTTTTATTATACTGACCTTCCACCGTAGCTACTGTATTTACGATCTATGGATGTCTGATTACAAGCGCGTAATCACCTAATCATGGCCCAATATTGGCCGAGTCATATCGTTAGTCTATTTGCCAAACGGGTTTCAGCTAAAACAAGTGAACGTCGAGCCAAATGTGCCCAATAAAATATTAATACTGCCAAAAATACATAAGCGGTGTCGTTATTTTAAATTTTTAATATATTATATTTTACTTAATATATTGATTTATTTATAAAATTACCTTATCATATTGTAGGGGTGTTGCATATTAATTAATTTTATTTGTAAACAACATTTATAAACACCAGGGGAAAGCGCGGCGTTGAGTTCCGCCACTCAACACGCAATGCCTCCAGAAATTGGCAGAAAGCGGGGAACGGAGTGTCTTAACACTAGAATAGAATTGCCTAAAAATAAATGGAATTCGGGTCAAATTATTGTATAGCAGGCGTGGCAGGCTCTGTTTTGAGATTTTTTTATTTAATAATAGATTTTAATTTAGCAACTTAGCAATAGGAGAGGAACTGAGTAATATTTAATTATTAAATTTTCATTAAAAGGAATGTGCTAAGTTTATGTAGGACGAGGACTGATAAAAATAGAAAGATTAGCCGGCCAAGTGTGAGTCAGCCTCAGACACAGTGTTCTGCATCAATTTTAGCATTGTAAGTCAGCAGGAAGTATAACTTACACAATTTGATACATTTGAAATTGCTTGAGTATGCACTTAGTTTGCACGAAATGAATTCATTAAATGGGAATTAATAAATTTATTTTTTTTTGGAATTTTTCCCTTATTTAAACTGCAAGTTTTCACTATTTGCCAAATTTCTTGATTGTAAATTTACGGGATCCCTATAGTTTGATTACGCGGCAAATACGGTCAACTTAATTTGCGGACGTATGTACTTATTTTGTATGAAATCTAAATAATAAAATGAATAAATAATTGATATAAATTTCAGCTTTATATCTCTCCTCCACGCAATCTCAAGATTCTAGGCCTTAACAGATGGATTTCGAATCATCCGTTTTTCCCTTTCGAGGTACGGAACTCTAAAAATATGAAATTCCAGGTAGGCGTTTTACAGATATGGAAATAGCTTCCGAGCTTCGTAAAGCAATTTTTATAATACAAAATCCAAGGAAACCAAACATTAAATTTATGAAAACGCATTTGTGACATAATATACAGAAAAACATAAAACCTGACGGTTTTGTCAAAAAAATCAACACTGTACAATCGCTTTTTTATAAAAAAAAAAGTTAACGTTTTTTTTAAATTGAAATTGAAAAATATAAGCAACAAAACTATTTTATGGTTCGACACGGCTATCAGTTCTTCTTTCTTTTGTATCGATATAGGCAGATTGAATTTTTACTTCGCGGTAAATATTTAGTTTGCCAGATAGAAATGTCCTGTTCAGAAAGAGGCAGTTATGTATTTTTTTTACAATATAACATAATTCTATATAATATATCTATGAATAAAATATACTTTAATAAGTGAGTCTCTAGAATCTACCAAAAATTTTAAAAAATTGTAGTAATTTGTTACTGAGTTCGTTTCTTCTGCAATATCATGAAAGTGTACGAAAATTATTAGAGATTAGTTAATTGAATTTTCATATAGAAAAAAGAAAACTAGAAGCATTATTCTGAGAATTAAAATGAAAATCAATTCAGCGTTGTCAAAGTATGTAATGTTCATGTGTTGGTATTGAGCTTAGAAATGAATTAAGGTTATATTCATGTTCTTTGGATTCCGTATGTCAAAAAGTAAAAACAGATCCCTTATATGATCACTTTGTTGTCCGTCTATCGAGATATTTATCTAGAAAACGCGTAGAGGTACCCAGTTGAAATCAATAATATATCTGCATGTCTATGGTCCTTTGAAGGACAGTAATAAAGCCAACGCAATCAAAAGATATAAATATTTATCTATCGATCTTTCGATTATCGCACTTTGTATGGAATGGCACCACTTTCCATGGTCTCACAGTTATGAAATTTGGCACAAAGTTCTTACTTTGTGCCAAATATCCAATACAAATAAAGGAAAAAACCCGAAAAAGAAAAAATAATTGATATTTCATAGAAAAAAATATTACAAACTTAAGTTCGTCAAGTTTTATGAGTTTTTCTTCCTACAGTCCTGTAATTGGT
>DWQW01008555.1:0-13828 GCA_018249695.1 Heliconius erato demophoon
CTGTAGTCGTACTGCAATTTGTCTTGAAGACTAACATTATCTTTGTAGTGAATTAGCGTAGATTTGAAGGTTGAACTTTGGTCCAATGATATAATATCTGCACACATGGTGTTTCTAGAAAGTAAGAATCTATTGAATTTTTAAGGTAACATCAGATTGTAATAGCTATATTTTAATAAGTTTGTTTTCTTTTTTTTGTTTTAAAGCTACAAAATGATATTAATATTATTATGATTACCTATAAAAATTTAAATGCTTTTTTAACGATTTCATAATAAATAACAATTGTGTTTTTTTTTATTATTTTCCAAGCTTCTATTTAAAAAGCTTCTAATTTCCATGTCTGTTATTACTATTAATTGCTATTAAAATTTATAAATTGTTAGTCAATTATAACAATGTAAATAAAATAAAATTAAATAATTAAACTCAATACAATGGCACTAATTAAGTAATGTAAACAATTATTAACTCTTAGAAAAAATCTAAAAGCAAGTGATTACGAATGATTATCATGAAAAATGCTAAAAGGATATGATTTAAAAAATACTTATTTATACTAAATTTCACATATAGCAGTGTGGGCAGAGGTAATGGGGGAATTAGCGAGAAAATTAAAATAATTCTTTCCGAGGAGTAGGAATTGAACCCACAACTTTTGCGTTTATATTAAGAAGTTGCGGCACGCGGTCTCACAAAATATTTTTACGAAGGATATCGTAAAAACTAAGAGGGAGGGAGGCCTTAAGCTAAGCTTCCGTTCTTCATTTGCTCCGTTCCACACTTTCACTTACCACAGTTGGGAAATGAGAATAATGTAAATAAAATAACTTAAATAAACCAACTTAAGACCGAATCTCACCATCACGTGAAAGATACCAGCTGCAATGCCACTGAACCATGGTGTCTTCTTGTTTTATAAACAAAAATTATTAAAATGTGCAATAAAATACCGATTGGTACGAAGTAATTGATTAAGAATATCGAATTGTATAGATAATTAAAATGTCATTCGTAATCGCTTACGTGTAGGAAATAAGCTTCTTAACTGGTTAAGGGACCAAATGATATGGATAGTTTAGCTTTGAGGGTCATTTTGCCCCGATACCAGTTTTGAACCTAAGACTATTTTATTCCCTCCACTATTTTTAGACTACCGTTCTTTATTTTTCTATTATTAAATCTGAAGTAGATCCACTTTCTATTACAAAAAAATCAGCTTTTCCTATAGATTTAAAATATATATATGTATTTCCACTTTTAACTTCCATTACAAAAGGAAATGAATATACGATTATTAAAAAGATTTATTCCGAATAATGTTAATAATATTTTTTATATTCAATATCATATTGCTGAGATAATTAAAATTATTATAACTGGCAAACGTATTAAATATATTTCTTAACGAATCCCTTCGCCTTTACTCGATGTCTGTTTGTATGATATAAAATATCACAAAATAATTACATTTTAAATTATGCACGCAGTATGGATATTTGCAAATTTGATATAAGTGACGTAGACTTTAGGTGTGATGTGATGAATTTATTCGTGTTTTAGATTTAAATAGTTTTAATCGATTGAACTGAATGACATTTGTTTAGGTCGTTAGTTCATTTCTGCTAGTCGGAGTGAGGTCTTAGAAAGATTTTTAGGTCGTCGTCAAAGCAAAAAACGGAGAAAGAGTAGTGTAAAGTCTCCGTTTTCTATACATTATTTGTTAAGCTGTAAATTAAAGTGTATTGTCATAGTAATTTTCTCTGTATTAGAAATAAATTCAAATTGTCACATAATTACTTATATAATAATAAACATACATTTTATATTTTTAAATGTATTTTTTAAAACATATTTATATTTAAAAATGTAAATTTATTCCTCTTGTATAATAAAAGTATATAACATACGAGTATAATTAGCCTACTGAATTACTATAGTTATCTTGTGCCAATATTAATTGCTAATTTGTTTCTGCAATTTCGTCCATTCGTATCTAAATAGATTATTTTAAACATAGTAACAGCGTTTAAACCTAAAAAAACATTTTAGTGGAGAACGGAGTGTCTTAACACTAGGTTCCCTCTGCCTATCCTACTGGGAGCGGGATGGACAGCGTGAATCTGATTTATTTTTGATTTATAAACATTATATTGGCTTTAGATACGATATAGCCTAATGAATTGACTGGTTTATATTTTTATTTTAGTATAACTTTCATGATATACATATATGCAAAAAGAATTAAATACAAATTACATATTACATATGTTATAATAAGATACACGAAATTCGCAGTAATTTTTTTTTGGGCAAAATTTATTAGTAAAGTGGCAGCATTATTGTTTGGTCGTCAAAACCTATATTTAGAAATATTTTTATGTGTTTCCGTATGGGCATATTATGTCATAATTATTTATTTATCGCGCCCCGACTTAGGCCAGTACCAGTCACAAACTATGACTGTGAAACCGACTGATTGTGGGTTCGATCCCCACTCGAGGAAATGAAATATTTACTTAAATTTATATTTCCATTTCTTCGCTCTGGCATCTAGGCAATGCGCGGCGTTGAGTTCTACCACTGAACACGCAATGCCTCCAGAAACCAGCAGGAAGTGGGGGACAGCGTGTTTAACACTAGGTTCAGAGGGAACCTGGTGATAAACACTCACACACGCCTGCCCTGCTGTCTGCGGGATACAGCGTGAAGCTGATGATTATTTGATTAATTATTTATTAAATAAAAAAAGATTAGTGTAGCTTTTACATGATATTAGAACGTGTAATATTGTAGTTTTACCTAAAGTTGTACATATCTACGATCACTAAATTGTACTGCTCATTGTTCGTCTGTAAATTACATAAATTATATACTAATTATTATTAAAATTAATTATTTATATCCTTAAAACGTCTATTTACTATCACAGTGAAATAAAGTCTTTGAAAGTGGGTGGTAGTTTTTTTTTTATTATATTCTTTCATTGCTTTTGTACCAATTAAAAAAAAATACTGATGTTTTATTTATTTTTATTTAATTTAAATCCTTTATTACATACAATATAAAAATGTATGGGCACAAAAGGCGGGCTTACCGTTAAAAAGCGAAGCAAAATATACAGGGTGGAAGTGTCAGCACCGCTTTAAATGAAACCACATTTTTAACTACTCTATAAAAGCTTAAATAATTAATTAAATTATTATTAAATTGTATTTAAAAAAAACCCCAAAAATGAAAAAGTGATTTTTTCAAACAAAATAAATAATCAATTTATTCTTGTAATAAAACGCCATTTGTCAAAAACGACGCACGCACACATAAACCTATCAAAGAGAAACCGCTGCATACGCCTCATTCTGAAATCGAGTCGTAGGTATTGGCGGCGAAGTTCAATGTTGATTAACCTTTAGTAGTGTTTTTGTAGTAGTATGTGTTTATGTTATTGATATCTATACGTAACTGCGTCTCACGAAGTACAGGTTTGGATAAACATTGTTTGAAATTAAAAAAAATCCTACGTCTAAAATATTGAGGAGATTGGAGATTAAAATATTAATATCTGCTTACCCTGCTGTGTGCGAGATACAGCGTGAAGCTGATTTAATTTATTTTTTTTGTATATTTCTGTGTGATAACAGTTGAGCCTTCGTCCACCGGCTAAAAAAGTATTTTTTTATTTTAATTCAATATGTTAGGGTTTCTATTTCGATAGAAAAAATATACGTCATATTGTACACGATGGTATTAAGAAATAAATACTCGTAGATTGTTTCAAATATTCATATGTTCAACGTATTTTACGGAAAAGCGCTTATTATTGAACATAAAAGTATAATTTCAGAATATATAACAAAATTTTGATACTTAAGCTTAATCAAAATTAGTTCAACATTTAAACGTAAAAATACAGATAAAATTAATTTTAAAACAAAATTATTTTTTAAAATATGACATACTAGTACAAAAAAGTCTACTTTCTATTATACTATTAACACTACTACAGAACAAACTTTTATCTTCAACGACGTAAAATTATACTTACCTAAAACTGGTAATATGTATCAGAGAAGATACGTGATATTTGTAGCGACATTAAACATTGATCGATTGTGACAATATTAGCCTATTAGTGCAGATGGTGTTACCAAATAAATATTTACCCACAGATGCATTAACGTTTTTGATCTAGATTCACATCGTTCTTTGTGAGATAAATAAAGCACTTTATTAGAGTAATATCGATTTTTTTATAATTTTCTCAGCTTTTGTTTATCCTAAATTAATGTTATATGGTGCTAATTATAAATGATAAAAGATTATTTAGCACTAAATTATGTACTGACTAAAATTCATGTAAGCGTATCGGTTTTTGCTTTTGACTCTGGTAAAGATATTTTTTTAATAACCATATAGGAAATTGTTCATGAAGGAATAAATTTAAACTTAATATAAATTCATTTCTGTTGCTTTAACATAAGAATCTATAGAAATGTTTTATATGATAGCTGTAAAGAAAAAAATACTTCACGAACAAAGAGTGGAAATCTGTGTAAATAATCAAGAATACCCCCTTACAAGCATCTCATAATGGTGAGACTGGTGCAACACATGATCGGACTACATTGTCATCAATTTTGCTAAAATTAAGATTTCATCTTTATTGAGAAGCAACTGTTGAATCTAACTAAATATTCAAAATTGCGGTGCGACTGGCTCTCATAAATCAATTTACCTGCAATCCATAAAATAATAGTTGGTAACTTTAGAGCCAATAAATCTCAGGCACTAAAGCGTGTTACATACATAAATAAAGATGATACAGATAATGTAGTGGCAATGTTTTTGAAATATTTTACTATTTACACTAGTTACGGGTTAAAATCCTTAAAACATTGTTATGATATATCTTGATATTAATGGAGTATGGCCTTCTTGGCACAGTGGGATGCGGTCTGATAGTGAATGCGATGGTTGTGGGTTCGATTCACCCACACTCATTTTAACGCCACGTAAAACGTGAAAGTCAACTTTCGTCATTCATGAATTTGGCAAAAAAAATGGAAAACGGAGTGTCTAAGCACTGGAATCTTTCAGCTTACGGAAACTATGCGTTACAGAAACTATTCTGCTCACGGAAACTATGTGTTTTATTATAACGATACAAAAAATAATATAATGAAAGCGACCATCATGAAAACGTATGTCCTAAGTTAAGATCGAATAAACGATATCTGGATTACATATACTAGCATAAAATTATAAAACCTGTGAACAATAAGCCATTTAGGACAAAATAAGCCATTTAGGGACAACAAAATATATGTTTAACACTTTTATAAAATTATTATTTAATAGAGTCGATATAAATGTTTATTATTTCTTCTTTTTGAAAGATGCATTCAATAAAACAAAAAAATATGTTATGTATTATAATTAATATTTCATTCAAGTGTATGGCGCGGTTAGATATTCCCACTTGGGATGATGACTATAATCAAATTATTTTCATTTCCATGCTTTGTACGACTAAGTACGGCGCTTAGTTGCGCTCTTTAACCTTTAATATCTCCGAAAATGGGAAAGTGGAGAGCTGAGTGTCTTAACACTAGGCTGCTTCCATTTACTATAGGAAAAAACGTGTCTTTAATAACATAAAAGTTTAGGAATCTTATAAAAGTAGCAGTTCATCAATATTAATGACTGAATTTGTCGCTCATATTACTCGTTTCATTGCACTTTACTATAAATATTAAGAAAGTCTTACTTCACAGCTGAACAAGCTATAAAGTAAAGTGAATAACAAATTTCTAAATATTTTTTTTTCATAAGTATCAGTTTATTTACATCATATTAAGGAAATAAAATATTATAATGTAAAAATAATATTTTTTTTATCTAATAAAAATATTAAATTATTTATTATTGAAAAACTTTTATTGATTACTTGTATTTTATTTCCTGTGTATTGATTATCCAGTGCCTTCTGTATATTTGAAACAGGAAAATGTCAAATGAACGTTAACAGTATATGAATATATCTGACAGACGTAGGTTCATGCTGTTCTAAGCCTTACGAAATCACAATAAATACAATTTTATATAAGTCTTTAATTAAAACAGGTTAAAGATGACTTATGATAAAAATAATTCAGTCTGAATTAATAAAAAATCGAACATAAATTTACAGCAAAGCATACTTAATTACTTCTTTGAAGGTTCTACACAATAGTTATTGTATTGGAGATTTTTAGAACATTTTTTATATCTTCATCTTCATGTTTCTGTATCACATATGGAAGAAGGAGTCTAGTGTTAAAACACGCAGTTACCGACATATCGCCTAATTTTAAAGTTTTAGGACGTTTAAAGTTGAATAGTGAAACTCAAAGCTGCGTTTTGGGTGACGTGAGAAATATAATTAATTCGATGGGAATCGAATCCACAACCATCGTGTTATACAGTCTGCTGGGAAGCAGCACCACGACGGCCTCAGAATATTTATACAGAAAAATAAGAATCCAGAAAAAAGTCTCAGGTTAAATAAGTATAATAAACCAAAAGGTATTAGTTTTCTTTCTTCAGATTTATCTCATAAGTACTCGTAATGTTTCTCTAACAAATATCCATCAATTAAGCTGATTAGAAACCCTGCGTATCTAAAAGGGAATATTTATGATTAGGTGTTCGTAACATCATTAATCTATTTGGGGATGTCAGATAATCTGTATAGAAATACAGAAGTATATCATAGAAAAAAAACTACACCAATCTACCACTATCGGTAGTATACCGACTCGCGCTAGTCCGGTTTTTTAAATTGATTTTTATAAGTTGACGCTTGGAAAAATCCAAGAGGAGCTTAGTATCATAACTCAACGCTTCGCTTTGTCTTATCACAATGAATATTTTCATTTCCTCTGTCTAGTAACGAAGTAAAGCACGGCGTTGTGTTTCAACAAACAACTCAAAACGCAACACCTTGAGAATACGGCGGAAAATGGAGAACAAAAGTGTTTTGAAGAGAATAAATCTTGAATAAACAAAATAAAGAAAAATCCTCCAACGTTTTATTATTTTATAATACTTAAATATATATGAATCACTTAAAAACACTCAACTTACAATTTAAATTAAAATCTTATCAATTTCGACCTAATTATTAATAGTAGACACTGTATAGTATATATATGAAACAATATATAATTTTATATATAAGACTATTCCTATTTTTATTAATAACACAGGAATTTAATCTCTAAAGCCCTTTAGAACACAACGGGTTACGATCAGTCACTTTCAGTGTAGCAATTAACCGCTCTGCCTTAACAATCCACTCAAGAATTTACGACCTAGCTTTTGATTTGCTCGTTTTAGCGGATATTGCGGTTTTATTATTATTTTGTACTGTATATTGACATCTAAGGATATATATTAATTTTGTAATAGTTTTAGATGTTATTAGCTGATTTGTTTCTACCTGGACTTGGAAATGTACAGAAGTTTCATTTAAAAAAATGTTTTTATTTAGTTACATATATAAGAGTTGAGGCCAGTCGTGGCGCAGTGGCACGTAGTGTGAATGTAAAACCGACTGGTTGTGGGTTCGATCCCCACTCGAGAGATGAAATATTTACTTAAATTTATATTTGCATTTTCTTCGCTCTGGTGTCGAGGTTGAGCGCTGCGTTAAGTTCTCCCACTTAACACGCAATGCCTCCAGAATTCGACAGCAAGTGGAGAACGGAGTGTCTTAACACTAGGTTCCCTCTGCCTACTATGCTGTGTGCGGGATACAGCGTGAAGCTGATTTGATTTTTGTTTAACATATATAATGAATCCCGTTAGAACAGATAGGCAGACAGAGAGGCAGAGACAGAGTAGGCAGATACAGCCTAGTATTGTATCATCTGAAGTCAATAAATTGCGAATTAAGTGATGGAAGTCAACGCGGAATTATTTGTTACCACATCGAGTCAAAGAAAATAATTAATTATTCAACCCATTACCATCGTGCTTACAACCAGACATTTAGCTACTGTGCTATGATACCAACATATTAAAATGCTACCTCACAATAATATAATGTATAATAACTTCGACGTAGCACGACAAAACCATCCTAATTGCCCTAAGCAGTTGCTGTTTTTGCAATAATCTCTAAGAAAAATAAGGCTCTACAAAGTTTCTTTATATTATAAACTTTCTAATTTGACTTTTTTATAAACTAAATTGTATTTTTTTCTTATACTGCAGTAAGAAATATATCATATATCCAATCAGATCAAACTTCCAATCCAATCTCAAATCCAGATCAATCTTCAAATGCAATACGAACAAATTTAGTTCATATTGGTCCATTGACATAAATCCTGGGTCTAAAACACATGTCATCCTAAGGGATATAAAATATTCCAGTCAAAGCGCGTCATGTTCGCCATTCAATTCCTTGTCGGTACTGAATTGCTTCGTAGTATAGAAGCTATCTATTTTTATTACATATCTTATGTAGTACTAGTAGTTTTCTTAGCTTCACGCGGTAGGCCTCTGCCTACCACGTGGTAGGTTCTCTCTGGAACCTAGTATTGAATCACTCCGTTCCCAATTGGAAACGGATACCTACAATTTTAAGAGTGTTTTCTTCACGCTGTATCCCACATAGGTATATTCAGGGTATGTCAAGGACAACTGGAAACCCAGTGTTAAGATACTCTGATTTATGATATTTCCTCATTTTCTTCTGAATTCTGGAGGCTTTACGTGTTGTTTGGCGGAACTCAACGCCACGCTTTGCCTTGTTCCCACAACAGGGAAATGAAAATATTTAATTTTCTCGAGTCGGAATCGAACCTACTACTTGTCGTGTTTGCAGTCGTACGTTCATGCCCCTGCGCTGCATCTGGCCTAAAAAAACACTCAATAAAAAAATCAAATGACTCAAAAAATTACTTATAACTCGGGATAAATCGAACATAATTCAAAAAGTATTCTTCCAATCCGAATCTCCAGTTCCTGACATCAGAGCGTTCAACCAAACAAACTCTTCAACTTCATAATATTAGTAAGTAAAGGTTGTGTAAAGTCTCAATTTTTAGCGTTACAAATAACGTGCTAATGACCGACAGTTCTTGAATAGACATTCGAGTCACGACACTGCCAGATATTAAAATTCATGAATAGTAATAGCAATTTAGTTTCAGAATGTTTAAATTTTGTATACGCTTTTAGTAAAAACTTGTTATGAAAGAAGTGATTATTAGCATTTTTTGCTCAAAATGTGTCAAAATATATCTTAGTTTTTACCAAAATTATTCTTTTTTTTCAGCTTCACGGTGTATATCGCATAATGCAGAGTTGACAGAGAGAATCTAGTATTATTACACTCCGTGCCCTGCCGCGCGCGGGTTTTTTGAGGCTATGCGTTTAAGTGACGGAACTCAACGTCGTGTTATATCATTTGTTTTAGTTTATAGAAAAAGTAAGGCAAGTACGGATCATCTGATGTTAAGTGATAACCGCTGACCACGATCCTGTGTAACACCAGAGGAGCTACAGCTGGCCTTTGATGTGGATGGATGGATATCCATCCTATCATATCAAAGGTGGTGGTGGTGGTGGTGGATTTGTTGCAGATACCTTACAGTGATCGTTTAACTTCATTTTAAGTTTATTAATTAATTGCTTTAGACGAAGCCGTATAACTATCAATTCAAACCAAATTTTCTACTTAACTAACCCCTAAATCTTTATTTTTAACTTAAAAATTAATTCTTAGTTTGATTTTTTCATACATATTTGAATTTAGACTTAAGAGATACATTGCCTCTAAAAACGAGTATAATTATTCGAAAATATATATTCAAGTCTGAATTATAGAGAATTCTAAGCGCATATCTATGTGTGCATGTGCCATACAAACTCATAGAGCTATGTAGATAACTGAACTGTGGCTGTCCACATTCACGTCACGTGACGGTCAGAGCTGATGCCATTGAATTATTCACGAATTGTTATTTTACACCGCACCAGGAAACTTAGGGGGTTGAAAATCATTCAGTAGTTTAGCTCTAAAAGCTCTTGAACCTGATATAGAAAGAGGGTTTTAATATAATCTTAATATATTTTTAAATTAATAGTATATTTTGTAGTGGTTTACAGTTTGTTCAGTGCTACCATATGTAAACATATTTAGAATTATAAAAATACAGAAAAAAATGTGACATTACTTCATTTTTAAACCACGAGGGTATTCGATTGTTATCACTTTCAAATTGATACATTAAGGAATGTTTTTTTATGTGACATGAACTTAGTAAATTATATGTTATCACACTTGGCCTCCTTTAATGTTCAAAATATATAGCCAGTGACTCAACAGGCAAAGCTTCCTGAATTCAAGTGGAAAGCGGAGTGTCGTAACAATAGACTCCCTCTGCCTCCCCTGCTACATGCGGAATACAATAACAAAAAAACATTAAGTTATAGTATCAGTAACATAGAATGCCACGTTTTTTACTGAAAAAGTGAAGTTAGTAAAAAAAACTTCTTAAGTATACATACATACATCTACATACACCTTATGTGACAGAATGTCACAGCGTCACCGTGACCCAGATTTGTTGAGTTTCATGTTGGTGTCTAGTTTCAGGTGTTAGGGTGACAATAAGTATGCAATCGTACTGCTTACTAGTTCCCGTACGTTTCATTTATGGTTATTCCGATTTCGTCAAAGACTACTGTCTTTATTTGTTCTTTTATTTTAGGATATCTACCTGTTGATGAAAAATTGAGTTCAATAATTAATAAATCAAAATCAGCTTCACACGGTGTCCCGCACACTGCAGGGTAGGCAGGGGGAACCTAGTATTAAGACACTCCATTCCTCACTTTCTGCTGAATTCTGGAGGCATTGCGTGTTGAGTGGTAGAACTCAACGCCGCGCTTGTCCTCGACACCAGAGCGAAGAATTGAAAATATAAATTTTAAGTAAATATTTCATCTCCTCGAGTGGGGATCGAACCCAAAACCCGTCACACTTTGTGCCCCTGCGCCACTCAATCAATTATAATTTATACTTTTTTATGTATATGTATGAAGCTTTCTATTTCAACTGTCATAAAAATGAAAATTTTATTGAATAATTTATATTTATTAATATGTTGAGTGCCAGAGCGAAGAAATGAAATTTCTTCGCTCTGGCACTCAACACGTAGTACCTCAAAAACTCATCAGAAAGTGCGGAACGAAGTGTCTAAACACTAGGTTCCTTCTGCCTACCCTGCTATATGCGGGATACAGCGTGAAACCGATTTATTTATTTTATTTTATAGAACAATATCAACCCTTAACTCAGTAACGAGATTATTTAGACTTAATAGAGAAATAAACAACGCAATAGAGCTCCATTGTGAACATTGTCTCTGATTAATCGACCGACAATTATTGTGTGTCTGAATGTTACAATTTATATATTATGTTGTTCATACTGTCGCCCACGTCAATTATTTAGGTATATATTTTCTTATGATATATATTATGTAGGTACTCTACTAGTTCTAGGGGTATGTATATCTTTAAATATATAATTTTATATAAATTTATATAGAATTAACTTATGTCATATACGAGTTAAAGTTAGTTATAAAAGTTTTGAGAAACTTTAATCAATATCTCTCTCTCTAAAATTGTTCGGTGTATGAGGAATAGAAGGTCAAAACACTAGATTTCCTCTTCCTACCTTGCTACGTACGTGATACAGTAAATATCTAAAAAATAATAACATAAATTAGCCCCATCAAAATAATATACAATGTAACACTTGATCAATTTTGACAAAAGTATTTATGAACGATTTTTATAGTAATTTAAATAAAAAATATAAAGATCCGCTAGTATATATATTCGCAACGTCTCGAAAACTGGGCCGAAAGTGGAGAATGGAGTCTCAAAACACTGCGTTCTCCTTGCTTACAAAAGCGTTAAGCTGCTATTCATATTCACATTGCCCATGTTACAGTAGATATAGAAATTTGAAAATATACATTGTAATTACAAAAAGTTATAAATGATGATTAACTTCAAAATTGGCTTTCAAGTAAACAGTTTGGAAAATTGAAGTTTCATGAATTTATTACTAGCATATATTATGTATTGATGAACACAGGCCCTGATTAGTTACTAACGATTTCACATGAAATGGGTGAAATTTTCGGAATAGTTCACTCTAATAGCTTATTTTCCTTGTAATTTTGTGTTCTATGTTTTCGTGTAGAGTTCACATGCAATTAAGGCAATATAGATTAAATATACGTTTATATATAATTATTTTAATTCATTTTCGATATGAATCGTCATTTTTGTATCATGTTTCTATGCATATATCTAGATATTTTAGCCGATATCATTTAATCTTACCAACGCCATTAAAAAATTTATTTATAGCAAATATTTCAATAAATCTATATCTAAACTTATAATAAAATTGTAACCGATCGGTTTCTGTACACGGGAGGTTTATCAGAACTTTTATTATTAGGGACCTTTTTTAATTTAGTACAACACAAAACAATGACTTTTAAATTTTTTGACAGTTGGTTTGTGCGATTGTTATCGCTGATCTCCTATACACCTACAGTTATGAAAATTACAGATAAAGAAAAAAAATCGAAAAGTAAAAAAATATTAGTATTTTATAGAAAAAAAACATTATAAATTTGTATTTGAAGTTCTTTTCACTTATGTAGTATAAGTGTATATGCACGCAAACTTAAGTTTCTTTATTTTATTCGCCGCATCATCAAAACTTATACTTCCCAATCACAATCCCGAAATTGGTACAGAAACCTCTGTAAGCGAGGTTCACTCGCGCTTTGCTTCGCTTCGCTTCGCTAATGCCGGGCTCCGGCGCCCAACCCACCTCAAAGGCAGGCAACGTACCTGTAGGTCTTCTAGTGTTGCACGGAGTCGTGGGCGGCGGTAATCACTTACCATCAGGCGACCCGAACGCTCGTTTGCCTTGTCCTTTTCCATAAAAAAAAAATAAAAAATAAACATTCATATATTTCAAGCGGGTGTAGACGCACGGGGACCGCTAGTTTTTAAATAAAGCTATAGATAGCTGACATCTAATACTCATAAATAAGTTTTAGAAGCTACGTTCAAGTAAACATCTAGAATTTTACAATTAATTTATTTTTGTATTACAATTTGATATAAAATAGACACAGAATATTTAAAAAAAAAATCCTTATTATATTTCATTATACTTTTAAGCTGAAACTGAATTAACTCAACGTTGTCTATTATGTGATAATTGTAAGTTCAAATCCCAATTCCTCTTCGACAAAAATACTGCGCATTTTAGGAGTCGATTTTACAAGCTTTTGAAGTCTGACATATTTAATTTGAACGATGTCATTTGCAAACCTTGCACTCTGGTTGCAAATTAAACATGTATGTAAATTACAACATAGTTTATTAGGCTGCTTTTGATTTCATTTTTAAGATTTGATCCAGATATACGACTTTTTTTTCCAGCTTCACGCTATATTCCGCATGAAGCAGGAAAGGCAAAGGGGGCTTAGTGGTAAGAGTCTCCGCTCCCCACTTCCACATGAGTGATAACGTGAGTGGCGGAATTCAACGCCGCGATTTGTTTCGACACCAGAGCTAAAAAAATGTAAAAAATATTTCATTAGTGTGGAATGATTCTATTCCAGCATTCACAATCTGTCGCATTTACGTCACACGTATATGCCCCTGCGCCACGACTGGCCTCATAGAGAACTTTATTAACAACGGTAAAAAAGCTCGCAAAATATAGAAGTAT
>DWQW01008556.1:0-13828 GCA_018249695.1 Heliconius erato demophoon
GTAATTAAAGGACAATTTATAGTTTTGCCCGATTCCCCCTTTCGTGGAGTCTCGTCTCCCCTCGCCTCCCCTCGCCTCTCATGTCGAAACGCGTCTGTTTAGTTTTTCTTCGGCGTTCTTTTTTTTTGCTAATGTACTTTGTAGTTTTCCTAAATTTATGGGTTTATTAGTTACTGAAGTAATTTTGGTGGTGCTTATGTTTGCTTTTTTTATTTCTGTTTCATCGCCTTTATGTATCCGATTTATGTTCGAGACAAATACATGTATGTACTTACTAAGAAACTTACTTTTTAACATTTTAAAAATGTTAAATCACAATGAAAAAAGATACATTTTATACTTTTTTGAAAACGTATAAAAAATTTAATGTAGCTAGATTCGAACCCGGGCATCTTACTTTTTCTAAAAGAGTATTCATATCAAATTACTTTATTTAACTTATATTATAATAAGCATAAAATATACGATATTAAAATCATGCAATACTAATTAGTTGAGTTGCAGTCTCATACTATCTTATCACGAAGTTCATCAAAATACTATAGTATTTTCAGTTATCTTGGCTTAAGCGTGAGAATACGAATAGGTGTTCTATAAAGTTTAGAGCGAAGTGCACTCCTATTATTATAAATGGGAATTTGTGTTGATATTTTGAATACAGAGTAATAAAAACTATCTGACTATAAACGCATCGGTTGTGGATTCGATTCCCACTCGAAGCATTGACTCACTTACATTTAACCGTTGTGGTAACAAGGCAAAACGGGTTGCACTGAGTTCCGCTGTTTGACAAGCAATGTCTCGAAAATTGGGCAGAAAGTGGGGAACAAAGTTTTTGTTTTCATACATACATTTACGGTGTGGACAGGTAGTCAGAAGGTCCATCACACACCGCCCAATTTTAAGTCATTCTGTGTTGAAAGACAGAACTCAACGTCGCAATTTGTCTTGCCACCAGGATGAGAAAATGAAACACTCCCCCGAATGTAAATCGAACTCAAAGCCATCGCGCTCACACTCAGACGCTATTCTTCATTTATACCATAAACATACAAGAATTCAAATTTAGGCACCCATTTCTTCCCCTTAATTAGCGCCTCACGTCCTATAAGGCGTCGTTACGAAAAAGTAGCTTAAAAGCTTCATATGAAGGCATGTGGGATAAACCACTGTGATTTATATTAACAGGCAAATCAGGGACCGGTTTGTGTTTAATTTGGTGTTTTGTGATTAAGACGGGTCGAATGTGTGTTTGTTTGTGTTTATTATGTCCAATATATACTCGTATTTTGGAAGTTTTTTTATTTAATTAGTGGACGGAACCTATAACATCTTTGTGAATGCTTAGTTCATTTTAGATATATTACGTGTTGGGTGGCGGATCTTAACCCCGCCTCTTATTTAGCCAACGTTAGCGTTTAACTGTAAGCATGGCGGTTGTGCTTTCAATTGCCACTCAAGGCATTGATTCAATAAATTTTTCTTACTGTAGTAACAAATCAAACCGCGGCGTTGTTCCACCACTCAACATAGAATGTCTTAAAAATGGGGTAGTTTTCTTTATCAACTTTGTTATTTGCGTGATAAAGAATGAATAACAAAAAACGTTAACCCAAGTGGAAATTTAACATACCTATTATACATCTGTCTCATATTACTAAAGATATGTGTAAGTCTTCAAGTATTTGTTTTACTCATATTTTCACAACTGCAAAAAGTATAAATATAAAAGAAAATATAAAATTATAGATAAAAAAATAAAGAAATAATAATAAAAAATTCTCACTTTACTATAATTCTGAAGGAAGGGCACGTAGCGTCGTAGCCTCGTAGACGCACTACATCAGCCCTATGGAGACGTAACGAAACAAAGAAAATCATTTTAATATCCGCTCGATACTGCTGATCCTTATTTATAATACCAATAACACTTCAATAATGACAATGCCCTCGACCAATGTAAGGTGATCTCTGGCTGGACGAACAAGATTATAGTCCAGGGAATATGTTTTTACGCTGCTTTACATTGTATCCCGCAAATAACTGGGTAGGTAGAGAGAATTAGTGCCAAGGCCCTACATTCTACAAATTCCAAATTCAAGACAGTGTATGTTTTATGGCGGAACTCACCGCAGCTTTTTTTCTTGTTGCCAGAGAGCAAAAAATAATTAAATTTCGCGACTGGGAATCGAACACCAAAACCAACGCATTTACAGATTTTCTATTTCACTTTCTTTGTAAAACTGAAAGGTTAACAACCGGAACCCATTTTGCAGCCAATCAAGTTTCAAATTTAAATTGTACCTAAATGTTAATACTTCCGTTTTACAAATAATTTATGATTTACATCGATTATAAAACTTTGTCAATGGTATAGTTATTCAGTATTACTTTTAACAATATTTTAAGATACATGGTTGGTTTTTTTCTTTTCAGATTTATTTTATTTCATATATTTTTAGTCTCTTTGTAGACAGTCGCGTTTTTTGTTTTATTGTATTATTTTTTCTTTTTTGTTTGTATATAAAGAGTATGTCCGAAATAATATTAAAAATCGTTACAATTATCAATTTACAATCTATATAAACTTTGTCAATCAGCCCCCTGACTATACAAAGGGGTCCGCATCTGGTCGCCGTGACGATTTCCCCGATTTATAGTTAGGATAGCTGGGGCACTGTTGGTCACGTACCAGCCCCAATGATTTGGGTGTCACGTGTGTCATTAAATTGATACGCCCTGTAATCGCCTATTGTTTAATTCACTGATCTATCTATATGTTTACTTCAATAAACCTATGTTATGGTTAGTAAATACTGTGTTATTAAGATGTATTTGTTCATCCTACGGCATCTCATACAGATATATAACGATCAAGATAAAAAAAATCATTGTTATAACTTCACACAGCATCCCGCATGTAACAGGGTAGGCAGAGGGAACACGCGGAGGAAGTGTTAAGACACTCCGTCAGCTCCGTTTCGAATTTTCAAGATATTTGAGTTGAGTGGCAGCTCAATGCCACACTTTGTTACGGAGGAAATGAAATTAATTCATTCTCCGAGCGGGATTCGAACCCACAGTCGTCACGATTATAGTTATACGTTGTGCCACTGCGCATATTATACTTAATTTTCTAGAAATATTATATTTAATTTTATCCCTAAAACAAGTTCAAAATAAAAAAAATTAAAATATGCTTTTACTTTACATAAAATAAGCCAATACCTACTCCAGAGTATAACAATTTATAGAATTAAAAAAAAAACAAAAAGTGATAAACCTAATAAAATTCCATCAAAAACAATAATTCATACATTCCACACGGCTCCACACTCCAGCTCCCAGCCTCCCGAGACTACGCCCCAATAGTCACAGGACACGGGCGCGTTCCTAATAAAATTATCCATTAAAACCAACGGAGCACGTCAAACGACTGGAGTTCTTGCTCATATCTCATGGAATTCTGAACGATTCATAATTGACACCATTACACTATATCATACCGTCCACCCGTGGAAGTTTTGGTAATTAAAAGGGTGATCGGTTGGAATTATTACACTATGTGCGTCACTTGACTTCACTCGCTTTGGGTGTAAGTGGATAAGTTATTGGGTAAGTTGAGTCGTAAAGATTCGTATTAGAAATTTGCCTGGATTAATTGGGAGACAAAATGTAAATATTAAAAAAAATATATTAAATATTTGTCTAAAATTTTAAAAATTACATCAGTTTCACACTGTATTTCTCACACAGCAGAGTGCGGTCAGCAGGGGGATGGACCCTCGACATTAGCCTCGACATCAGAGCGAAAAAATGAAAATAAAAATTTAAGTAAATTTTATTTCCTCGAGTGGGGATCGAACTCACAACCAGTCGTGTATACGTAACGACTAGCAAAGATTGTGTTGTTAGAACTCATTGACGTCCATTGTCGTTACTGACTATTATGACTGACAGACAATGATATTATAATTATCATAACGTTGAAATGTTGTATGTATATATTTAGTTTAGGGAGCGTAGGAGTCACGAAGACAGGATTTCTCAAAGTCCACTAGGAATTGGAAAAGCGAATATTACCATTTTACCTCCTAAAATCCACGGAAATATTCATTGCCGACGACTAGTTATAACATTCATACCTATATTATAAATTCTAAAGTCTCCATATATACTAATGCAATTTTTCCCGCCGTTAATTACAATCGTTGCTAAGCAACAAGGAATTTTGTTGTTGTTGAATTTTGTTGTTTGCAAAATGAGCTTAGACACATAAAAAGTTCAACCTTATGGCCTAGACACATAAAAACGATGTTAACAATATTTTACAAAAATATTATCCTTTTAATAAAAAAAAAATCAAATTAAAAGTCGGCAATGATATATGTTTATCTGTGAAGGTTGAGCCACAGTAACCATTTTAATATATTTACTTTAAATTTATGAAATCATTGTTTATATATTTTTTATAATTTGGTAAATAAATATAATAGTCACCTTTGGCGTTTTATCTAGATTAAAATTATACTTTAGTGTATTACTTTACATTATAATAAATACTTTAGTAGATATCACTGATTCAAAGGGAATCGAACGAGCAAACCACGTTAACGTAGCTTTGGAAATCCGGGATAAAAAGTATATCGGTCACTCAAAGGGGTTTTGAGAAGGTTTTTAAAAAGAGTTCAGTTCAGACAAACAGACATTTTTTTGTATTTATGAAATATAACTATAGCCCACAGTAACCATTTTTGTGTTTAAAAATAAAGAAGGGTTAATTGCGAAACTATTTTCAACAGAACAGTATTATTCCTTATCCTATTAAATGTTAGATACACTGTGCGCTTTATACAGATTAAATTGTCTTTTATAGCATATCACAGAAATTGATATTTCAGAAGATATCAAAGTTTTAAGATACGAGAGTAGAACGGTCATGCGCTGTGTAAATGTTTAAAGGACCGCAAAAATCATATAGTGTAACGAATATATTGCAATTTATTTAAAAATCTAAATTAAACTGGCATATATTGCAGACAGCATATCTTCTAGCAATTTTTTTTAAAATTTTATTATAAGTATATAGCTTATATTTCCTGTTACTTTTAATTTTAATACTTTTCAATATTTATTTTACGTTGATAATATTGATAATATAGCTGGTTTTGTTTAGTTTTTTTTTAATACTTTTCTTTGGTTACTTTTATTATTATTTTTGTTAATTTTAATTAGTTAGGTATTTTTTCTAAAGAAAACGTTTTTCTCAATTTGTTATTTTTTTGCGGCTTATATTGATTATTTAGCCTTATATTTTCTTACCAATCCTATTGAAGCTGAAAATAATATCATAAATATTTTAATAAATATTCGTATAGTTCAAGCGGGCGAAGCCGCGCGGGTCCGCTAATAAATTTCTAAGTTTAACCATACTATTAACATAATTGGTAAATACAAATTTTCACTAGTAAAGTTGTAAATTTTTAAAGAAACTGGTTCTTTGGGAGAAGAATTGATTACCTATACCATATACTTATACCTAGATACATTGAAATAAAATTTCCCCAAAACTCACTTAGCGACAAAAGCTAGCAAAGGCTTAATCTGAATAAGCTCCATAATGAGAATAGTTGGTTAAAAATTGAGATAAGTAGTGAATTTATTAAGTTTTTATCAGTAACTCATAAGGCTAATTACTGTTGGGAGCCTCTGCGGCGAAATATCAGAGATTGGGCTGCTTTCATCTTTAGGCCGTTTAAGTTTTATTCAAATACAGTGGTAGTCAGCACACTAAATAAATTGTAATTTATATTAATATGTTTTTTTTTTCGAACTTGAGGTTAATGCTGTTAGCCCTATTGGCTTTTACAGCGACACCGGGTGGGTAAGAAAGAGGGTACTCTGTCCCAGAAGAAATGCAAGCACTACCTGGCTGCTTGAGTATGTTAATATGGAAAAAGAGAAGATGATAAGGAGAATCCGTTGTCCGCATTTCGCCCGAACTCGCGACATTTGGTGTGCAGTAGCGGAACTCAAAACCACATTCAAAGATTTAATTAAATCAGCTTCACACTGTACTCCGCATACGGCAGAGAAGACTGAGAAAACTTAGTGTTCCGTACCCTACTTTCTGCCGAATTTTTCAAAGCATTACGTGTTGAATGGCGGATCTCAACGCCGAGTTTTTGCCAGAGCGTAGAAATGAAAATTTTAAGAAATAAAAATTTATTCCCTAAAGTGGCGATCGAATCCACAACCACCGCGTTACAGTCACATCGTTGTGTCCCTGCGCCACGACGGCATCACACCACATTTTTTTTATTAAAAGAAGGTCTAATTATAAGCATTAATTAATTACCTATACATATAGATATTATAGGTTGCTGGCTTCGACTGGATGCGGAAGGCGGAGGATCGGGAGCTCTGGCGCACCCTGGGGGAGGCCTTCGTCCAGCAGTGGACCGAAATAGGCTGATTTGATAGATATTTTAATCTAAAGTGTTTTATCCAAATTAAATCCACCGTGATCAACTGAAAATACAAATATAAATTAAATATTCAATAAATAAAATTTTAAAAGCACACCAAATGTTCACAATCCAAGCTCTTGTAAGATAGCAAGTTCGCAAGTGAAACCGCAATCAACATAACTCACTTAATAATGTAACATTATTTACTTTTAACAGTTCCAGTTTTTATTGTAGTTAACGACGAATATACGAATGTACGACGCATTCGTGGTACAGTCTTACAGACGTGGAAAAACGTCATCTCATCATTAATCATTTATTTTTTGTTATTATTAATTAAAAATTAAATGCATGAAATAAGTAGAGGCTAGTCGTGGCGCAGCAGCACAAACGTGTTACTATAAAAAAGTTAAGTTGTGAGTTCGATTCCCTTTCAGCTTTTCCTTGAATACCGCTCACGGCAGGCAAGCAAGCAGAGGGAGCCTAGTGTGAAGACACTCTGTTTCCCACTTTCCTCCGAATTTTGAAGGCATTGCGTATTAAGTGGCGGAACTTAACGCCGCGCTTAGCCTCGACACCAGAGCGAAAAAATGAAAATCTCGAAAAAAATATTGAAACTATTGTATTATTATTTGACTGTATCATCTAATTTTATTTTTTTTAAGACCAGAAATAAACGTAGTGTTGTTAAAATTATTTATGATAATAATATTAGTAAAATGCAAATTCGACGACCACGATTTAAAACTTATGTTAAATATAAGTATCGCAATTCAATATTTTTTTGTGTTTAAAAATCATTAAGTTAAAATAATAATCCTACGTCTGAGCCGTTGAGGTATTTAATCATTAGGTCGTCGTGGCGCAGTGGGTGTGACTATAACGCGACGGTTGTAAGTTCTCCCTCGGGGTAATGAATTTTTATTTAATAATATTTTAATTTTTTCGCTCTGGTATCAAGGCAAAAGCCGGTGTTAAGTTCCGCTACTCAACACGCAATGCCTCGAACCATTCGGCGGAGAGTGGGGAATGGAGTGTCTTAACACTAGGTTCCTTCTGTCTACTTTGCTGTATGCGGGATACAGCGTGAAGCTGACTTTTTTTTTTATTAGGTAATACATAGTAAACGTGATAAATATTCAACGTAGCATCATAGTCGTGTACAAGCGCTGATCTGAGATTTAACGACGAGGGCAGGTGCGTTTAGTGTACGGTGATAGTATTTTATTTATTATCTGTCGCTTAATAATTGAACGAAATTGTTTTGGTTTTTATGTTTTTAAATATAATTTTAGTTTTTATATTTGGTTTTAATTTGTAACGAATAGTTGTAACTTAAATTTTAATGTAATTTTATTTATATATATACCTATTAGCTACAATTATTGTAAATTTCATCTTGATATTATAAAATCGTGGAGTAAAAAAAGTTTTATCCCGCACACAGCAGGGTAGGCAGAGGGCAACCTAGTGTTAAGACACTCCGTTCCCCACTTTCTGCCTAATTCTGGAGGCATTGCGTGTTGAGTGGCAGAACTCAACGCCG
This sequence comes from Heliconius erato demophoon, assembly GCA_018249695.1. Lineage (NCBI taxonomy): Eukaryota > Metazoa > Arthropoda > Insecta > Lepidoptera > Nymphalidae > Heliconius > Heliconius erato. The sequence continues at coordinate 8,017 of DWQW01008556.1, forward strand.
CGCTTTACCTTGACACCAGAGCAAAGAAATGGAAATATAAATTTAAGTAAATATTTCAATCTCCTCGAGTGGGGATCAAACCCACAACCAGTCGGTTTTATAGTCACACTTTGTGCCCCTGCGCCACGACTGACCTCAAACAGTCAATATAATTTTCTGAAATAAAAAAATATATTCTGTGATAAGGTAAAAACACAAACGCTTCTTACACAAACCCCATCAGAAACGAACACGATCAACATTAATGACATTCTTAACCAAATTGAAAAATTCGCAAGGATCAAATCTCAAAAACGTTATCAAACAAACCTACAGACCCTAGATGGACATAAATAACACCCGTCTAAATTGTCAACCGGCCCCTAATTTACTGCTAGTAATTAGGAGTTTGCACTTTGCCAAAACGATTTGCATCGATCCGTTCAAACGAATTATTATTACAATGTCATATATAGATAGCGTCGTTTTTCTTTTTGAAAATTAAATTAAATAAAAATCAGCTTCACGCTGTATCTCGTACACAACAGGTTAGGCAGAGTGAACCTAGTGTTAAGACACACCATTGCCTGAGTTCTGCAGGTATGGCGTGTTGAGTGGCGGAACCGCGCTTTGCCTCGAAACCAGAGTGACGAAATGAAACTATAAACGTACTTACGTTTACGTAAACTAATTGAAAACGTCATTAAGGTTAGAAGATCTTTGATTATAAGAAGTTTGATTATAAATAAATATAATAAATTCTTATTGTTCTGTATATAGGTACAATTATATGTACATAAGCAATATTAAATATCGCAGATATTTTTATTTTAATATTTTTTTACGCAGTAATATAAAATAACTTAGATAAATAACATTTACAATTTTAATACGACGCCATCTAAAGTAACATCTTAAAACTAAAATCTGTAAAGAGCAAAACTTCAGTAATATTGTTTCTTTGCATAATAATATAGTTCTTATATCTGTCACAAGATGGCATTGCTAACATCTTTCGGCTAAGTAAAATAATTGTTTATTCTTTAAAAACTTAAATTATTATAATAATTTATATATTTTTTGTAGTAAAAATATTAATATTTTAATTTTAAAATTATTCTTATAAAAAAATATTTGTAAAATATGGATGAATATATTTTAATAATATATTGTCGTTCGGAACGTCTCATTAGCTTTGGCGCGCTTTTTTTGACATTTGTATTTAATTGTACACATACTTAAATTAACTTTTCATTTTCATGATAAATATTTAACTATTTAACTTAACAATTTTAGCATGGATCCATACGAAATAGAATTCATAGGTGAAAACAGAATAGCTAGTATAATTCCAAATTTCTCATACAACAAAATATATTTAATTTGTGGTGAATTTGGACCGTTTAGGGCTGGATTACCAATGAATGTGCCGCTCTGGTTAGCTGTTATGTTAAAACAAAAGCAAAAATGTCGAATAGTGCCGCCAGATTGGATGGATATGGAAGTTTTAGAAAATATTAAAGAAGAGGAAAAGAAATCCAGGTAAAGTTAAGTATTTCGATTATTAAAAAGCCTAATAGTTAAGTTTATTATGTATACTAGCATTTATTTTACAAATATAATATACATATACAAATTTCATTTAAATCTGCAGATTTTTTACTAAAATGCCAAACGAACATTACATGATTGAAGCAAAACTAATCTTAGGAGCTGCAGCCGAGGATATTCCACATGCAGCAGAAATAAAAACAATTATAAAAGACATTTGGGATATCCGCATGTCAAAACTTAGGACTTCAATGGATGCTTTAATGAAGTCTGGTGGTTCTTACGGTAGATTAGACCATTTGACTATGATGGAAATAAATTCTGTCAAACCATTGTTACCAGCCGCTATGGATGAGTTATATAGAATTAAAATGGTAATATTTCTTTTGATTTTTTAAATATTGATTTTATAAGTTATCATTTTAGAGCAAGGGTTCCCAACCTTTTCTTGATCAAGGACCACTTTTATATCATTCTTGGTATCAGGGACCACTATGCATGTAGGTGTATTAAAAATTAACTGTGATAATTAAACAGAACCTTCGCCTCACTATCCCCAGTCACAAAATTAAAATCGTTCGCGGACCATATTTAGGCTTCTGCGGACCACTGGTGGTCCGCGGACCACTAGTTGGGAACCACTGTTTTAGAGGATGATATGTATTGTTTTTGTCCTTTATTTTGTTAAGAAGTTTTCATAAAGCATGTCAGGTTAGCCTTTAAGTGGGGAATACAATTTATGTTAAAATCTTTTAAGGATTTTGTATTAGTATAAGAAATATTATGGTAAACAATGTTGGCTTAGTATTAAATAAATGAAATAAAATATTGATTCTAGTATCATGTAAATTCTACAAGCATTGAATTTACTGTTCATTATTAGAAACATTATGTATTTTGTGTTTAAACCCAACATACCATGTTACTACAACATTACATTTTAATACAATTCCTCCCTCTCTTATATAATAAATAACAGATTTAATGTGTTTTTTCAATTACATGGTCTTCTTGTAACTTGAGTTCTATCACTCAAAATTAGGCACTGTATTGGCAATATCTTAATACTAGGTTCTCTCTACTTACCCTGCTTTATATAGTTTACAGTGCCAAGCTACAAAAAAACTATAATTATTGTTTATAATTACCAAATTTTTATTTCAATTCCAGATGAGCAGAAAAACTATACCAGCAAGCTTAAACACATCTACCTATAGTCAATCTGGAGGTTCACAAAATACATGATATTGATTATTTTATTTTTAATTTTAAGGATTTTATGTATACAGATGATTTTTGATTGGAAAAGAAATCAAATAGATTATAATTAGGCTATATATATTATATTGTAAGCTATGAATGCTATTTAATAAACTGTAACCAAATATGCATAAAGTGGAATAACATACTCAACAACCCAAACAATCTAAACAAAGATTTCAACATCACAATGGAACTCAACTCTACTTTATATTAATATATTTATTTTGTTATATATCTCTGGATTATGTATGTATTTCCACTACGTAACAATTGTTGATGATTTAGCAAGAGAGAATTGTATTCGTTAAATATAAAAAAATTGTAACACGCTATTCATAGGCTAATATAAAAGAATATTAGAAAACATTACATGAAGCAGAATTCAAACGTGTTCTTGAAAACAATCAAAGCCCTCCAACTAATTATTATAATCTAGCATTATTTTTAAAATATGATTTAAATAAACAGTTGTAACAGGCGAAGAAACTCAAGGATGTGACTGAAAACAACAGGTTGTCTTAGTGGGAACCTAGTGTCTCAACACTAGGTTTCCGCTGCCAATCCTGCTATATGCAGGATACAGTGTGAGGCTATAAACAAAATTAAACATTTAAAAATATCAAGGCGCAAGTAATTTGGTATATGTACTATCATCAAGAAACTCATACACTCAAAATTTAAACAACATATACTTAAAATGTTAAATTAACCGTAAATACATCTGACTTTGTAGACCAAGTGCTCTGTGAAAGTGAATTGGATGAAGATTCCACGTGGATCATATCCTCTCCACTCTAGAAGCGACGTGACCGTTGTGGATTCGATTCTTTTGGGGGAATGAAATATTTAATATTTTCATTTCCTTTTGGCTCTAATAAATTAATAGCGCGGCGTTGAGTTCCGCCCCTCAATATACATTGTATTGAAAATTTTAAGGAAAATTGTAAACGGTGCATTTAAGCTGTGATACTGTGTCAATTCTTAACAAAATAAAAGATTAAAAAAAATATATAATATGTAAGAACAAGCTTAGATGTCAGATTACAATTTGAAGATTCTTTTATTGGAATATTTTTTATTAAAATAGTAAATATTGATTGTTACGGGCTCGATTCCTTCTCGGAGAAATGAATTATTTCATTTCCTTGCTCTAGTAACAAGACAGTGCAGAGTTGTGTTCCACCTCTTAACTCGCAATATTTCCAAAATTTGGCGCACAGTGCAAAAGTGACTTAGCGCTATCTGTGTATTTGACCTGGGATTCCCAGGGGATCTTTTTGCTTTGTAAATAAATAGGCGAGACGGTCGGAATGGCTACACTTTTCTGCGGATTAATCTCAAACCGATTCTTGCTGAACCAATCACTTAGGGCGTTGGCAGCTCATTGCCGTATTTCCACTAGGATCCAAGTGGAGCGATCTTCGATGTAAAGATCGGTGCCGACATACATCGCAAGTTCGACCTTATCTGTACGCGGAATGTCGCTGGTGTACAGCCCGTATAAAATTGATGAAATGTGGAGCCTTGTAGGACTCCAGCGTGAACGGGTTGACTCGTTAGCTCAGTAGGTGAACGCCGATATTTAATTCGTTCTTGGCCCCGATTGACACCATACCATTGTTTTTATAGTTTTTTTTTACATACATCTACCTTCTTTCACATGAGTTTGCTAACAAAAGGTAAATTTATAACAGACCAGCAAGAGATAATTATGGTGGCGAAATATATATTTAAAAGCTTCACGCTGTATTCCGCATGTAGCAGTGTAGACAGGAGTTTAGTGTTACGGTGCTCCGCTGAATTCTGAATCTTTATTTCACATTCAATTCTGTTCAATATAATTAAAACAAGAGTTGCAATAAAAGGCTTATTTAAGGAAAAAAAATATATTTTTCATCTTAATATCAAAAATTAAACCATAAACTTAAGTGTATAACAATAATACAGATTCAGGAATACAGAAATATTTTTTTAAATATATATTAGTGATGAATTAAATATTACAAAATACGCATAACATTACCGCATTCACAAAAACAAAATACAGAGGATTGGCTTGTTACTTTTCAGTGCGTCTTTAATTATAAAAAAATGCCAATATTTAAAAGTAGGAAGATTTTCAAGTTGCAACAAAAAAATATAATAAATGTTTATATAAATATTTATAAGAATTATTAATTTTTATTTTGTTGCAACAGAAACGTAATTTATACACATAAATTTCTAATATAGCAACAATAAAGAAAGAAAGAGGACATTTTATGATTATTACAATATGTTCATAAAATGTAAAATAAAAAAAATACTATGAAAAGATTAGCCGTCATAAAACTACAAAGTTCGTTCAAAAACTTTTATTTTTATGTAAGCATGTAAGATTTAAAATATATGTATCCATTGTTATACACCTCAGCATATGGTACACCATTTTTATAAACCTAGGCGTAATCGTAGACGCTTAACTAACATTAAATCTGTTTGTTAGTCTTGTTGTTACATTAAGGTACTAAACATACAAGTGACATAAAATACTAACTAACGTTACAAAAAACTAGTACATTATTAGAAAATTACAAAATTCAAACAAGCATTTGTTCAGTTTGTAAAGGTTAAAGTACTTTAATTAGTTATCCTACAAACTTAGAAAGATATTAGAAAACAATATATTAAACATATATAATGAAATATAACTCAGATTACCACACTGTACGAACCGAACCGGGCTTAAAATAATGTTTTTTTTTCTGGAATGTAACAATTGAGATTATTCAAAACGAAGCGTTTTCCTAGAGATCCAAAAAACCGGACAATCAAATAAACAATAAGTGAAATTTTAAATAATTTTCATATAAATTTACAAGCACAACTAAATATGACATAATATATATAATAATTATTATATATAATTAATAATAACAGCTTAGCCGTGATCATTCGTTTTTTAACTTTGCTATAATAATGTACACTATGATTATTGCTTGCAAAGTCATCAAAACACTTTGGTCTAACTCCAGCTTGT
>DWQW01008557.1:0-13827 GCA_018249695.1 Heliconius erato demophoon
CTGCCACTCAACACGCAATGCCTCCAGAATTCGGCAGAAAGTGGGGAACGGAGTGTCTTAACACTAGGTTCCCTCTGCCTACCCTGCTGTGTGCGGGATACAGCGTGAAGCTAATTTTTAATTTTTTTTTAAGTTAATGAAATTGATTTTTGTGCATATTACACTCAGTATGTAAATAAGAGTGAAAACTTTTTGTAAATGGGAAAATGTAAACACCATTTTTGTTTTGTTTGTTAAATCCTAAAAAGAATGGGGCTATTGAAACAAAGTCATTAAAAATTTACAATTTATAACAATTGAAATTGATTAATTTCATCAAATAAGCTAAAAAATTGTCTTAAATATACTTATTTTCTGTGAATACACTTATTCATATATAATAAAAAAATATACGGTAGTCACAGACTTATATTCCTGCAATCTTATATCCACTTAAGTACTTAAAATTATAATGAGCCTCATCAAATAATTGGCAAATTAATTTATAGCCTTAAAAGCTGAAGCCAATCCAGTTTAAACCTCCATCCATACGGGCTGGTAAAGGAAGTACGAAATGCTTTTGGCTTCATTTCAAACTTTCCAAACGTATTTCGGTTATGTGAGACCGCACTCCAATTTCAATACCTAGACTAAGATAAAAGTCCGTATGACTTACAAATATATTACGAGTATGTATTCCGAAATAAAATCCCACATGTGCATCTACTTAGAATTGAAAATTAATTAATATTCTTAAAATAATACGCGGTCTCTCTTGATGTTGTATAATTTAAGCTTATATTTAAAATTAAAAGGATCAAAAAGTCAACTTACAAATCACAGTTACGTCATATTCGTGACAGATCGCCGACCTTTATAAGTGGGATATGACGAGTGTCAGAATATGTGTCAGTGATTATGAGAGCGAGAGACCTAACCTTATTTGCCCTTTTAGTTCACCCACTTTACTTAAAGGGAACATGTTTTCTACTTTTCGAGATGACTTGTATTCAACGATTTTACATTCTATCTATCATTCATTTTAATTAACAAGTTAATTTCTTGTCTAATCGAGAGGCCGTCATGCTCATGGGGTATAGCATAAGAAGAAAAGCGCGGCGTTTAGTTCCACTTCACATGCAATATCTCGAAAATTAGGCGGAAAGTGGGGAACGGAGCGTCTTCACACAAGGTTCCTAAAAATATATATTAATTACAAAGCGCTCAATTAAGTTCAATACTATTAATTAATATTTTTACAAAAGCCATTCATTAAATGAATAAAAAGTTTCTTGGAAACTTTACAATTCCTTTTCATTTATTTCCTTACTAAAAGAAATTATTCTTTAAATCGTGTCTTCTGTGTAATTGCATATCCTTTCCTAGACTTATTTTTTTCCTCAATGAACTTAAGTGACTCATTGAATTTTAAACAACGTAAATTCTGACATCAATTTCTCAATTACGTACGTATTCTATTCAGTGTTTACTTCTAAATGTAATTGAGATATTAATGTTGGACTTTAAAAACAAAAAAAAAATGATTAAGTTGATTTTTGAGGAAATTCAAAATTTCCAGTTTTGGTTTGTATTCAATCCACCAATCCATATTATCATACATTATAACGTCGTGATTTGAACTTAAGCTGGCCAAGTTGGCTTAGATTTTAGGGCGTAGGTATGTATACGCGAAAAAGTGGTTTTTTGGAACGTCCATTAGCATTATAGGCGTAAATAACAGTATTTAACAAACTATAATCAAACCTAAGTCAACTATATCGAAACAGGTCACACAAAATAAACAGCGGGGACCGCCAAAACTCCGCCGAGGCAATTTAGTTAATGGATCTAAGTGGAGTAACGACACCGAACGCCGCAAAATAAACCTACGAATGGAACGTAAATGGAAAAAAATGTAGAAGACCATCTAAATTGACTTTGAGAAAAAGAAATGCTAGATGTGTTTGTATAGGAATGGCGAAAGACGCGTGATATTGTCTGTGTATAACTGCCTTAATGTTTACGAGGTAGGTGATTAATTTTGCAAAATGAACATTTTAACTTTATTAAATTAATTTGAGTTCATTAAGATGCCGTAACCGCATTGTTATTAATTAAAAATAATGTAAATTGTGGAAAAAAGAAATCGGAAGCTGCCATGTTTATAAATTTAAGAAATTTGAAATTCTTTAGGTGAAGCTTTAGCCTCAGCAGGGTAGGCAACGATTGCGTAGTTTCAAAACACTCCGTTCTCCATTTTATTTCCGAATTCGAGATATTACGTGTTGAGACAGAGCGGGAAAATAAAAATAATCCACTTCCCTTTAGTGGAATATAACCTATAACCATCACATTTACAGTCAGACATTGCCCCACTAGTACCTAAACGACTAAGGTGTGTTCGATGAAAATAGTGACATCATACATACATAACCAACAATTTCGTTAAATTATATTTCAAATGAATATGGCACAGAGCGTTAGAAAAGGCCTTTGGTAAATTGAAAATAATATGGGTGAGTCACAGAAGTGTACCGTTAAAGAGCATGCCACAGTAATTTGAGTGATTCTCATAAAACAAGGTAATATGACAATATATACATCAAAATTTAATTAGTTTACAGCTAGTTTATGTATATGCGGTGTAATAAATTTTAATTGTTTCATTTTTGGTAAAATTTTTCAACTTTTTAGTAATAACTAGCGACACAAACGCGGCGTCGCCCGCGTAAGGCTACAGTTGTATTATAGTTAAATTATACAAAATGTTATAGCCTATGTGTTATTCTGATATATAATCTATATAAATGTTAAGTTTCATCTTAACCGATTATTAGTAAAATGTAGGATCTTAGAACTTACTGATGGTTTAACGATTGCATTATTAAGTTTTTTTGAGAACATATCGGCATTTAAAATTTTTATTTCGACTTGTGGGAATGGTTACATATACTTGTATATTGGCCAGCCTGATGATACTCAGGGCGTCGTTCGATTGAGAATCTTTGATGCTTTCCAGGAAATATGCAACAAGAATGCGGCAGAAGATTGTGACGTATAAAGTGACGAACGGAGTGACTAACATAGTTTACCGCATATCCCAAAACACGAAATATTACTTCCAATTTTTCTAAGAACTGGTATAAAGTTATTTTATTTCCAGTTATTTGGACCCTTATTAATATAAGACTATGTTATGTTGTGTATTTTAAATATTTTCACACTATAAAAAATGTACAGATATTTAAATGCCAATCAAATAACGATGCGATTATACCAATTATGGCTGACAATTATAATTTTTGTGTAAGCAAGCAAAAACATGGAAATATGTTGACAAAAAACTGGCGTATAATAAAAGCTTAAGCCGTAAAAGTGATGTAAAAGCTGTGGTCCATCAAAGCAATTAAGATAGCTGGCGGTGATAACATTTATGTATAAACATCGGTCGCATGCCGCGTGCTTCGTAGAAAGTTATTCCAAACTGGTCGAGCTTCGTACAAGAAGCTAAGTTTAAAATGAAGTAGTGAACTTCCAAAATATATGTATATCGTACTTTTCTATATAAAATAAAATAAATCAGCTTCACGCTGTATCCTGCATACAGCAGGTCAGGCAGAGGGAACCTAGTGTTAAGACACTCCGTTTCCCACTTTCTGCCGAATTCTGGAGGCATTGCGTATTGAGTGGCAGAACTAAACGCCGCGCTTTACCTCAACACCAGAGCGAAGAAATGGAAATATAAACTTAAGTAAATATTTCATCTCCTTGAGTGGGGATCGAACCAGTCGGTTTTACAGTCACACTTTGTGCCACTGCGCCACGAATGGCCTCAAATTTTTCTACGTGTTATTAAGGATTAACTCAAGAACTAGCAAAAACATGTGTTTTTGTGTATTTCAATCAATCAATGAGTGCGTCCCATAAAATACTAAGTAACTTAAATTAAAAAATCTATTTACCGGTAAAATTGTTACAAAGCACGGCTTCCACAAAAATCTTTGCTTACTTAGCAACGATTTTCAAGATTTAAACTTTAATAGCACTATATTGTAATATACATTTTAATGGACTTTCGGGTTTACTTCATTACCACTCGTTGTAATATTTCAATAATTTCTTATTACTATTCTGTTATAAAGTGTTTTCCAGTGTTTAAAATTATTGTATTTTCCCATAATTTGCTCAAAAACGACTTGTCCCTTTTAATCATTTCCTGCGTCATGCTATTAATTTAGCAATATGAAGTCTTCTCGCGTCTTCTTTTCTGGCTTTATATTTCACTACCTCTATCAAATATGCGTAACTACCCAGTAAGGGTAAAATTAAAAAAAATGTCATTGAATAGAATTATTACCGATTATAGCTGTCTAAGTACACCTTATCTACATATAGTTTTTAAATAAAGTAGCGGAACTCAACGCCGTTTAATATACATAGGTAATACCTGCAAAAGTAACAGCTTTGTTACAGAAATATTAATAATAATAAATAATAAACAAATTTTAGTAAGATTTACTCGTTTCTGATTAATCTATGTAGGTTTATTTGGCAATTTGCACAAACGATAACCTCTCACACGAAATTCTGAGACCTATCAATTGATTTACGTTACGATGCGTGGACGACGTCACGTTTTGTTGACCTGTCGATGTCTTTTCAATAACAAATGAGTAAATGATCTTTTAAATATTTCAATATTCTTAGCAGGTTTTATAGAATAATGTAATTGTAAGAGAATTCAAGATTTCTTCTGCTTATCCTGATATGTGCGGAATACAGTGTGCGTTACAGTGTATGTTTGTTGTAAGTTAAAAAAGTTTTGAGTTTTGTAAACTAGTATTAGTATTGTTAGTGAAAAAAATATATTAGAATATGTCCACAATTCCACCTGATTATCTCAAATGAAGGTCACCGATATTATCAAAAATGTGTGTTCTCTCTACCTGTTAAAGACTTGGCATATTCTAAAACCTAAATTAGTCTCCATTCTTCCTAAAGTTCAAAACAAGGTCGAAGCACTGGTTTCTTTGATGTGGTGTAAAAACTGACACTCGAGTGATCTTATCTGACGCTGCACAGGGCATTTAATCATCATAGGCGAAAAAAATATAAAAATAAATCATCTTTACGATGTATCCCGCACACAGCGTGGTAGGCAGAGGGAGCCTAGTGTTAAGACACTCCTTTCCCCACTTTCCGCCAAATTCTGGAGGCATTGCGTATTTTGTGGCGGAACACAACATCGCGCTTTGCCTTGACACCAAAGCAAAGAAATAAAAAAATTATATTACTATCTATTTAAATATTTCATTTCCTCGAGTGAAGATCGAACCAAATCGAGTCACAGAACTCAACGCCTCACAAGTATTAAACGACTTAAATATAATTGTAAGTTTGTAATATGATTTGTCTTGTTTCATTAATACCGAATATAAAATACTTTTTTACTTCTTTATTTTCAGTCGTTACATTTAGTTTAAATAAATATTGATTTATAAATAGTATCATGATATATACTTTGTGTCAAATATAAGAAGATTTATCTTTTCTTATTCATTACTGAGCGACCTAATGAAAGAAAAACACTAAAAACAAACTTTCATCACAAATTGGTACATCCTTATGGCCCATAAGTAGGATTAGTCAGAGAAAAAAATATTCTTAAGTAAAATTTAAAAAAAAAACCAATTCATATGTTATAATATATTTCTATAATGAACCAGTACTATTATATTTATGTAGTGAATACAATATGTTGTCTATGTTCGCGTAAATATGCGCTCAAGCGGTCGTCCTTAGCAGGGGCGAGTCGTAATTACGGGCCTCTCACTTCATTTTTCATTTTTAAAATAATAATATCAATCCAAACTTGAAATAAGATTAAACAAAAAGAAACAAAATATAATTTTTCAAGAGCAAATAATATTATACAAATTTTGATCTTTTTCTTTTAATTTTTTTATAGCTTCCCCACATCCCGACAAAAGTGGAACTCAACGCCGAGCTTTGTCTTGTTACCAGAAGTAATTTATTCTCCCGAATGGGATCGAACCCACAGATTTACAATCACACGTTGTTATTTATTTTTCTTTGAAAATAACATAAAAATCACTTGACATTCTAAATACGTTTAAGTAATACAACCGTGACCTTACCGGCTATCCGTGTGTTTAGGTAGATAATACACGACCTCGCCTATCTCGCTAAACGCCGAGACTTGGTCAACGCAATAACTGTTTTTGGATAATTTAATATATATTATATTATTTTGTTGTAAAATTCTTTTACACCAAAATAATATTATACTAGACAATGCACAGACAAAACTACTGAATTTAGAAAGCAGAAATTAGGCATATAGATAGGATGAGAAGTGCCCGTAAGACCGATAATTATTGATCGTTCAACTCTGAGATCGATGAGAAGAGAGCGATCTTGAGATGAACGATCGAAAACGACATCTCAAGATCGATGTCAGATTTGGGAGCGTTTTATATAAATAAAGGTCAAAATTCCCACGGGAGCCGGATAACGTAATTTTCGATTCTGTTCTAAAATCCTCGCAAATAAAGTTACGGGCAACAAACAATATTGTGTTGTAATAGTTACTAAAATAATATTAATTTAATAAATATTTAAATGCAAATAAAATATCTTAGATTATCTTAGGAATTATACACCTAGAGATGTCTTAGTCCTAAGCCTAGTTTAAGTAGTAAAAGAATAATAACTGAACATATGATGATTGCATAAACAAAAAAAATAACACAATATTTTCACTTAATTTGGTCCTGAAGAAATTTTGTGCCAGAACAACAGTAAGTAGAGTAACTATTTTAGATTTTATCGAATAAAATGTGTTATCTTATAAAACACAATGACAACTAATATACAGCAAGTTCTAACAAGATGACAAAACTTACTTCATAATCGTAAGACGTACTGAGTCTATTCCAATGTAATTACGATAAGTTTTTTAAATGATGAAACTTAATAAATGTAAGTTTTAAAAAGTAAATCATATTTATTAAATTTACTGGAGTAGCTTAAGTTAGTTAACTAAGGCTTTGACTAGAGTTAATTAACTAATGCTAAGACTTTTATATGGCAACATCTATCATATTTTTTTTCTAACTAATAATAATTAATGAAATATATTTTCAACCCATACATCCTATCGAGGGCGATATGAACTTGCACCTACCGCTGTCGATAAATGATATAACTAAGTTATTTTAAAAAGACAATTGAAGTAAACAAACAAACGATCTTTTAATATTTTATTTTATCTGTATTTATTATCTCAAAAGACAAATGAAAGTAAAACAATATTTATTAGTTCTGGCACTTTGGGAGGTGAACACGAGGAAACTAAATATAGATCTATTTAAACTAATGATAAATTGTTTCTTTCTTGTCAAAGTAAGCTACGTTTCATGTTTGACGGCGGAACCGACTGCTATTTCTATTTAACAAAATCAACGTATATTTTTGTTTACTGAAAATTAACACAACCATACATATGTATAATAACGAATATTTTTATTAAAGCTTAACAGTTTAAGATTTTTATTTATTTGACGGTTTATCCCGCATATAGAAGGATAGGTAAAGAGAACCTAGTGTCGGGATAATGTTATATGCTTTCCAAAATCAAGATCTTCTGCGTTACGTAGCGGAAATCAATGCCATAATTTCTATTGCCAAAACAGAGAAATGAAAAAAAAACCCTAGTGGAGACCACCGATACCGCATCATATAATATTATAATTAATTATCACCACCTGTAAGTAACATAGCTCCGAAATCAATAATGTCATTGAACAAGGTGATTAGCCATGTTGGTTTGTGGGAGGAGCTAGCCCGTCGCGCTTATTACCCTTATATTAATATCACACTTAGTAACCACACTTCACTCAATGTACCCGCAATTTCCCGCAAATTTCCGGGTGTTTGCGTCAAGGCTGACGAGTTAACTTCATATTATCATTAATTACGAGAATGAAAATTGAAGTACAACTATTATATACAATTTACACGGTAATCCTCACATGAAGAAAGAATCTTCGTTGTTTTTATCAAAACAACAACTATGTTAATAGCGTTGATTGACCAGTTTCTGTATTGAAAACACTATTTTTACTTTTTTGTCAGCTTCATGCTGTATCCCGCACACAGCAGGGTAGGCAGAGGGAACCTAGTATTAAGACACTCCGTTCCCCACTTTCCGCCCAATTCTGGCAGCATTGCGTGTTGAGTGACGGAACTCAAGGCCGCGCTTTGCCTCGACACTAGAACGAAGAAATGAAAATTTAAATGTAATTAAATATTTCATTTCCTCGAGTGGGGATCGAACCCATAACCAGTCGATTTTACAGTCACACTTGTGCCCCTGTGCTACGTCTGTCCTCACTATTTTTACTTAGTCAAGACAAAAAACTAAAAATGTGCGCGTATAACAAATAGCTACAACTGGCCACTAGTTCTGAAATGGGGCAGCCGCGACATCAACACTCCAGTAACGTGACACTTTAACTAAATATACTTTAAGAGTTGAATCTATGAATCAGCATTGTCTTATTTGTTTAACAACAGCCGCTAGCTGTCACTCGTAAATATCCAACTAGTGATGCGCCTATTCCACTCGCGTCCACATTCTGCGGTTAAGAATAACTTCAAAGATTTGTATCGACAGAAATGCCTTTGACAATGCAAATATGGTCGAATGGTTGTTTCCAGTACTCTCAGCAGAACTCACCGAAAGATGTCTCGATAGCACTCTACACTACATTTCTTTCAAACTAAGTAATAAATCTTGAGCTGACCTCATTTGTATGAAACGGAAAATAAGTAGAAAACCTAATGTTATTATAACGTTTTGTTTGTATTTATTTATACAAACAAAAGAAATTTGTTTATACAGTTAAAGGGAATAGTAGGCCACACGTATGTTAAATAATTTAAAAATTGTACGCTAAAAGTTGATTATTCTCAAAAATAAAATATTAACTATTTAAAAAAATCTTGATTACTTGAAAAAAGTGAAACTATTTAACACTAGGGAACCTTTGCTAGCTTGGAGAGCTGGGTAAAAGTCAAAGCTATTATATTAAAAACATAGAAGTAGAAAAAAATCAAAATTTGTATATTTTAATTTTTTGTGTATAGGATTTTTTCTTTAATGGTAAAAAAACAAAAAAGTTTTGCCAAATAGTCAGATAAAAAAATGATTAACATTAAATTGATCAACTTATTAATATATCGTAGTACATATCATCTATTAGGAGGTAGGACCTTTTGTCGTAGAAGTCGTCTAAGAGAGGCAGTAATGACTAGCGTATTACACTACCAAGACGTGGTGGGAAAGCATTATTATGTTAAAGCTCGAAGGGTGATTTATATATGGTGAAATTAATACGCTTATGAAGATTTATTTTATTAATACATAGCTGTTAAGTATTCGGTTGGGTAGAGTATTCGATTTTGGGGAATGTAACGAGAGTAGGCTCAATATCTCTAAAGTATAACGAATTGCGGCGCTAGGTTAAGCTAATCAATGCTATGCTGGAAACAAATGATATAGCTACCTACTACTCTACTACTACGCAGATAAACTAAACAAGAAAAACCATTTTAGTTGCAACTTAAACTATTTTATATTCAGAGTACATTTCAGTATTAATGGTTGTTTATCTTCTCCATGTACGAAAGCTTAGCGGATCTTGGAAATAGGTTATTACCGCCGGACCCATAATTTCAACTCGCTTGCGTAAAATCTAGTATTACGGATCGCGGAACACTACTATATTCATGTATTTAAGTTTTCATACGGCAATTCAGCCATCGTATGTGGTTATTCACTTCAAACGTTTAGCATACCGCATATTAGCTTCGGTACGGCCGCTGGTTGTATTCGTCTATAATAGGGATATTTTTTGTTATGGTCATTTGAATTCAATGGTGATTTTCAACTTTGTGATTTCGCTATTTTGAGAGGCCTAGGGCATGGCAGTGGACGAGGACAGGCTGTTGTTGATGTTGATGATGACGATGAACCGTATAAACAGAAAAAACAGAATAGACTGATGACCGATGAGTCATCGATAAGATTCAATATTTTTTTACGCAAAATAATATAATTTTCAAAAATAATATTTTCTTTTTTACACCTATGATATATGTATGTATAGATACTAAATATAATTTTAGGCTGACACATTATTTAGCGCCCAAAGATGTCTACATCGTTTTTACTAGCTGGTGACAAATCAGGAAGACCAATGAAATATAAAATTTACTTAAAGAGATGACAAGAACTGTCAGTTAAAATCACTGCGCTATTTTCGAGTTACTAAATCAGGTGACTAATAAAATGAGTAGCGAAGAGTTTGCTCATAGAAAATCATATCTTTCTTTTTAGAATAAAATTTTTAGATTTCTGAGTCAACTTTTTCGTTTGACTTATAACTTTATTATTATGATTTCCCAGTCTATATCATCCCTAAGTTTTTATTGAGTAAAAGAAGGTTTTGTTTAATTTATACATATTTTGTGTGTGTGTGTAGTAAATATTATTTTATTCTATTCTATTCTAATGCTTAAAGTAATTTAAAAATAAAATAAAATAAATCAGTTTCACTCTGTATCCCGCACCCAGCATTGTAGGAAGAGGGAACATAGTGTTAAGACACTCAGTTCTCCATATAAAGTAATTTATGAGCATACAATTGTCTATAAATCCTACATATTAGAAAAATAATGATTATTATCCATGTGTTTGCCTGTTGTTGATCTGTTATTCAAACTAACCTTAAAGGATTTCAAAAACAAAAAACAGTTTAAAAAGAAAACCGAAGCAACGGTATTTCCTAAAACTGAACCCAAATAGGTGGAATCAGGAAGGAAATTTTACGACGCTTTTACAAGGCCCATAAATTTACTTTCGCCGCCGTACAAAAAAGACATTGAGTTTTAACAGCTGTTTTAAAAGCATGTTTGGATTTACGTCGTTCGATACACAACAATTGTATATTTTTAACGATTTTTTGATTAAATGCAAAAACGATGCGGATGGTGAAATAATTCATAAAATGAACTAGTATCGGATAGCCAAAATAAATCAGCTTCACGCTGTACCCGCACACAGCAGGGTAGGCAGAAGGAACCTAGTGTTAAGACACTCCGTTACCCTCTTTCTGTCGAATTCTGGAGGCATTGCGTGTTGAGTGGCAGACCTCAAAGCAGCGCTTAACCTCGACACCAGAGCGAAGAAACGGAAATATAAATTTAAGTAAATATTTCAGCCAATATGTTTTTAAATAATCCAGTTAAGAAATTAATTAAATAAATGTGACACATTCTATCAATGTCTGACAATATGCACTTTAATATAAAGCGATAAAAACGTTTCTAAGGCGGGGGGCAAGTTTAATTGTACCTTTAGTATTTATTTTTTTAGCTTCACGCTGTAGCCACGTTTATTATAGTTACCTAACGAAACATAGTGTTAAGACACTTTGTTCCCATTAAGACGTTTTCGTTCCCCAGTTTTCGTCGAGTTTTGGAGGCAAAGCCTGCTAAGTGACGGAACTCAACGCCACACTTGGCCTTGTTACCAGAGCGAGGAAATTAAAATATTCAATTTTATCGAGAGGGAATCGAACCTATAAGCTTTTGCGTTAACAGACAGGCTTTGAGCCCTGGCTGGCCGGAAATATAATAATTCATTTACATAAATATATATATATTGATTTATAAAAAATAATTTATTTAAATATATAAATGAATTATTCCTAAATATATAACTGCTACAAATTTAAGATGTACCTACACAGGACACGAATATACGACTTCCGTCGCAATAGTTCAGTCAAAACGTTAATTGGCTGGGAACGGATAGCGGACCAGATGAAGGAATGCCGTCCATCGTGCTCTATATTTGTAGTACAATATAAATTATTTCAATATATTCAAGTAAAAAACAATGCCATACAACAAAAACGAGTCCATTGGAATAAGTTATCGAGAAAAAAAATCTAAGAAATGAGGGCGCATAGCGTGTGAATGTAAACGCGACGGTTGTAGTTGTGGGTTCAATTTCGATAACTAGGTAAAATGCGGCGTAAACAAAACTAAAAATAAAATATTAAGGCTCTTATTTAAAGAAATACGTTAAAATTTACTTAATTGTAATTGTAAATATATGTTATATCAATAAACCATTGTTTTATTCGTCTGAATACAATGAAACTATCAAGCCAATTTTGAAATTTGGACAGTTTCCAAGTCTCGGATACCAGTTCAATCGTCTCGCGTTCCGACTATTTGAGTTCTACTTCTCTGCTACGTGTGTTTCTGTTGCAATTTTTAATATGAATTAAAATGTTACTTTAAATAATAATTAAAAGAGAGTGATTCATTGGATAATATATATGTTTATATTAATAAGCTTAGAATAAGGATATACGCTGTATGCATTTGGCATAGTAGTAGGCAAATCTAGTGACCAAACACTCCGTTTTACCAATTTTCAAATCTTAAATGTATTTTTAAAGTAAATTTAAAAACTTATTTAAAAAATATAAAGGTATTTTTTATGATTTGTATGTGAACATTTTCTCTGTATATTTTTTGTAGTGTATTTCAAAATATAATGGCCGTGAGAGACATTCTGTTTCCTGTACAAAATACAATAAAATCTTAACAAAAACATTATTACTTTAATTTTTAGTCTCAAAATGCCGACACACAAAAAAATTAAGATTTTAAGTTGAGATAAAGAATAATGAATTTAAATGCGATGATTTTCAATTTAAACATTCATAAATTAATTAGGCTTTAATTACACATTTAAAACCTTTATTGTATACTCGACCTGAGAAGATTATTTTTATAAGCTTAAAGCTGTATTCCGTACATAGGCAGGGTAGGGAAGGGCATGAAATGAAAATACTTAATATTTAAATTCCTGGAGTGGGAATAGAATCCATAACCTGTCGCATTTACAGTGGCACACTTGCACTACAAATAAGAGATATTAATTTACGTACAAAACGTTCTCGCGTATTCGCACGTTTGAAAATGAGGGCGTCCCAAGCCACCAGTTCAGCCGACACAAGTCCATTTCAATTTTATTTATATGTCTATATAATTACAATGGGATGTTATTACAATAGCCTCCAGATAAAATATATTATTTGTTTTATATTAGTTTTCCTATTAGAGCCTATAACCAATATCCTTGTTTACGATCAACAGTAGGTAATATTTATTACAAATATTAGACATTCATTCCAGACACATGTATTGTTTACTTTACTTACCTAAATAATATGCGAATAATTCTAGTTCTAAGCCAGTAATAATAGAAATGAAACTGTAAAATATAAAAAAAAAACCTTTACATAAGTAAATCTTACAAAATATTTAATATACTTTCATATCGCACACGTGTACCAAATTAAATATTAAAAGTAAATTTTTTATAAAAAAAAAACACTCAAAATTGAGTTATATTTAAGTACTCATTAAATTAACAGTAATATTTATCAATTATTCAAAACGATAGTAAAACAATACAAAACACACCATTCACAAAAGGCACATAAGTCAAAACATCGATAAACTTCAGTAAATTTCGAATTTATACGCGACAAACAATAAAAATTGTATAACGCGTTGCAACCGCGCGTTCGCGTGCGCGTGCGCATCGAGACTGGCCGGAGACTAGGCAGGCTCGTACATTATTCACCTATCGCGGCTATTCTGATCACATTAACCACTGTATAGGTAGGCTCGAGAGAGACAACCGAGATGACGCTAGATTTAAAGTTTCGCAAATCCGAG
>DWQW01008558.1:0-13827 GCA_018249695.1 Heliconius erato demophoon
AGTAGTATATGAAAACATTTTAAGCATTTTCATTTTAACTATCTTCATATGGGAATAGAACCCATTGAAATCGCTTGTACGGTGTAGCTTCTAAAATGTGCTACGATGGATCTAATCAAAATTTAAGTAGTATATGAAGAACATAATATTTAAATCTTTCTCCACTCTCCACCTGTATAGTAGTATATGAAAACATTTTAAGCATTTTCATTTTAACTATCTTCATATGGGAATAGAACCCATTGAAATCGCTTGTACGGTGTAGCTTCTAAAATGTGCTACGATGGATCTAATCAAAATTTAAGGAAAATATGTTAATAGGGATAAACGGCCATGACTAGCTAACGCACTGTACATATAAGGGTTAGCGAGTAGAATCTCTATAGACTTTGGATTACATCTTACAAATAAAAAAATAAAAATAAATCAGCTTCACGCTGTATCCCGCACACAGCAGGGTAGGCAGAGGGAAAGTAGTATTAAGATACTCCGTTTCCCACTTTCTGCCGAATTCTGGAAGGCATTGCGTGTTGAGTGGCAGAACTCAACGCCGCGCTTTGCCTCGACACCAGATCGAAGAAATGGAAATATACATTTAAGTAAATATTTCATTTCCTCGAGTCGGTTCTCGAGTCGGCCACAACCAGTCGGTTTTACAGTCACACCTCGTGCGCTGCGCCACGACTGGCCTCAACCTCTGGCCTGGATCTTACAAATAAGAAAAGTGTTTACTTCTTTCTTAAATCTTTCTTTATTTAATTAAATTTGAGTAAGATATAGCTGGCTTTTATGTAGCTTTGGTAATTTAACTTTTAATACTATCAAGTATTGAGGCCAGTCGTGTCGCAGGGGCACAAAGTGTGACTGTAAAACCAACTGGTTGTGGCTTCGATCCCCATTCGAGGAGATGAAATATTTATTTAAATTTATATTTCCATTTCTTCGATCTGATGTCGAGGCAAAGCGCGGCGTTGAGTTCCGTCACTCAACACGCAATGCCTCCAGAATACGGCAGAAAATGGGGAACGGAGTGTCTTAACACTAGGTTTTCTCTGCCTACCCTGCTGTGTGCGTGATACAGCGTGAAGCTGATTTATTTATTTTTTATTGTTACTTTCAAGTAATCAACTTATAAGCAACACAAGGCGCGAGAATAACTGTATAAGTCGTTGTAAATTTAACTTATGTTTATTATCAAGCTGGACTGGATATATTTTATTTAAAAACACTTTTTTAAATATAATTTAATGTAATTATAATTTAGAATTAATTTAGATTGTGTTTAATATATAATAATATAAAAGGTATTAACAGTATGAGGAAACATACAAAAACGCACAAGTATACAAAAAAATATATATGCAAAAGAATTATCATTTCCTTTATATATATTATATGTAAATTTTATATGTTTAAAAAGTTCTTGGTATTATAGGTACTTAGTTATTAGATTACGTTGCAGTCGTTTATATTTTTCTTATACTTTTTGCATTTTAAAAAAATATTGGCATTTTCCAAAGGCAGGTAATAAAATATATATGTATATATTAAATATTGTTTCCTCTTATAATAAGTAAACTTAAGACACTGTATAAAAAAGGCTTTACACTCCGTTTTCCACTCGAATTCGAGTCATTGTGTGTTGAGTTGAACTCCGGGTCTTGCTTTTTAAGTACAAATGGCAGGGTAGATAGAGGTAACCTGGGAACCTGAACATAATTGATTGGAAGTGATATCGAACCTACAACCATAGTGTTAACAGTCAGACGTTGTCCCGCTACATCCCGATGGCTTCATTTTTATTCAGCTTCGCGCTATATTCCGCACACAGCAGGGTAGGCAGAGCGTTAAGACACTCCGTTCCCCACTCTCTGCCGGATTCTAGAGGCATTGCATGTTGAGTGGCAGAACTCAACGCCGCGCTTTGCCTCCACACCAAAGCGAAGAAATGAAAATATAAATTTTAAGTAAATTCATCTCCTCGAATGGGGATCGAACCCACAACCAGTCGGTTTTACAATTACTCTTTGTGCCACTGCGCCCCGACTAGCCTCATTATTATAGATAATTATCTATAACATTATATTATTAATTCTTTCCAAATTACATAATAAAAAACACTATTTATACAATAAATATATAAGTTTAAGGTAAAATAAAGTAACAAACCGATGACTTTGCCAAATTTAGCTTTGTGACCTTAGCTACTACATCAATAACGTGAATCGATTTTGTAATACACATTTTTGTAATTGAAAATCGATTACTAAATTAGTAGATTGAAGAAATCAAAAGATTATGTTTTAAGTTTCACTCTGTATCCCGCATGCGACGAACAAGCATAGAGAAACTTGTGTCAAGACATTTTGTTCTTCACCTTCCGCCTGACACACTGCGTGTTGAATGGCGTAACTCAACGCAGCACTTTGTCTCAACAGTGCGGGGAAACAAAGACAATTAATTGTTCACGTTTAGAATCAGAACCATGGTGGGAATTATTTATAAATTACCAACATATGTACGCAACATATTTTTAGACTTCACGCTTTACTCCAAACATAACAACGGGTAGGCAGAAGGAACGTGGGAACCTAGTGTTACTTTCCACTGAATTTCGGAAGCATTGCTAAAGAGTGACACAATTCAACGTCGCGCTTTGCCTCGTTACTAGAAAGACGAAAGAAAAATACTATTGTTTTATTTTTTCGAGTGGAAATTGAACCCACAACTGTAGCGTTCACTGTCACACGTTTGCCCTGCCTCGACTGGCCTCAAAAAAAATAATAATATGACTACATATTATATTATTATTACTCAACACCCAATGCCTCCAGAATTCCAGAAAGTGGGGAACGGAGTGTCTTAACACTAGGTTCCTTCTGCCTACCATGCTGTGTGAGGGATACAGCGCGAAGCTGATTTATTTATTTTATATTATATTATTAAACATGGTCGATAATGCAAGAATTCTAGGCATTGAAGAAGATTCTAAGCATTGTCGTAGTTTAACGCGCTCGCTAGCGATTATCGATTGTAAGATTTCAAGGTGGCCATTGATTTTGTATTTTATTTGCATTTTCAAATAGCAACGTTTTAAATGTCACGACTATTATATAGTTAAGTGGAGTGTGTCAGTCAAACACTAAAGTATATACTTGAATATTTTACATATCTCTATATATTATTTAAATTATTATTTAAATGTAATCTTGAAGTTAACATTTATTTGAAGATCGTTCTGTTAATAGTTTTACGTTTTTTTTATTATATTTGGCCTTAGATAGTTAATATTTACTTTGACATTTTTTTTTAGCTAATGTTTATATTTAGTATTGCATGTTTCTTTATAAAAAGTACCATTAATAAATAAATCGTATTTTATAAGTTTTAATAAAATATTATTTAGATATAATAAAGCACGGCGTTGAGTTCCGCTACTCCAGTCTCCAATGTCTCTATAATTGGGCGAATAGAGAGGAGTGTCTTAAGTCTATGACATAAGGAATTCTTTCGCTTTTTCAAGCATATCACCTATATGCTAAAAAGCGTAAAGCTAAACACCTAAATTATATAAAAATGTTCAAATCAATCAAATAAACCAACAGTAGTTTTCAGAATTTCACCATATACTGTTAAGTCCACAATGAAATAATAAAATTCATATTTGCGTCACAGATTATTTATTTTTTGTATACTTTTTTTTAGTTTCACGCTGTATCCCGCACATAACAGGGTCGGCAGAGAGAACCTCCTGAACCTTTGTCAGACGTGTTAAGATACCCGTTACCACAGCACTATAATGAAAATGTAAAATATTCCATTCCCCCTAGTGGGAATCAAACCCACAACCGTCACTTACAGTCGTTTGTCCCCTGCGCTACAATGGCGTTTAAACATTTGTTTCTTGTAATTATTATCTTTCAGATGTACTTCGTGTGTATTTTACTCAATGTTATATTGACGCAGCGTTTAGCGCTAGGCTGTCACGACAAATAACTGTAATTAAAGAACTCAACTCTGTCACGACGCGCGTTATCCTACACTAAAATATATGCGATGTAGTAGTAGTAGATTCAAATCAAACGAGGTTTTAATTGCGATAATTAAAAAATATAGCATATATCCTATACAACTTCTATGCTTCTAAAAGTAGAGTTTTTAATAGAATATGCGATGTGGTGAAAAATGTGAAAATTTCGCCGTTTTGGCCATCATAGGCAAGCCCACAATCCTGATTGAATTAATTTCACATTTTTCTTCATATACCATCATGGTTTATTAAGGTTGATGGAATAACGAAGAAAGTGATAGCTTAATGTCAGAAGAGGGCAAGGCAGAACGACTGTGCTTGAGGGATGGATCCGGATATCTTAAAAGTAGTAAAAAGTGTAAAGTAGTTTACAGTACATTTTGTTAAAATTATTTGTAAAAAAATTTCACAAACTATAGTATATTTTAGTTATCCATATTTTTTAAGGGAAAAAGGATTTTTTATAAGATCACTTTGTTGTCCGCCCGTCTGTCTATATGTCAGTCAAGAGCCTTTATCTCAGGAATGCTTGGAGATATCGAGTTGAAATTATATAGCAGATCTACGGCCTCATGATTTTCTGATAAATCAAAATCATATTTCTACATTTATTTGAAAAAAAATATGGCCGTTTATATCGCAAAAAACGCGTATTTCGACACTACAAAGGCATTCAAAATTCATAGGGTACTTTCGATTGTCATAGAATTATGAAATTTGGCACCTAGCATCTACAGGCACTAGCTCAGGAAACAATCTGAAAACTATAGATTTATGGGTAAATCCTAAAAATAATAGCTTTAAAAGGGGGGCAAAATTTAGTATTAAAGCCGCTAGTTCAAGTGAGGTAGCAGATGACAGAGCAATAGCAAACTAAGCATGAATTTTAGAATTAGCTCGAGACTTCTAATTTCTTTACGGAACCCTCAATGGGCGAGGCCGACTCGCGCTTGTTCAGATTATTTATATTTATGTGTAAAAAAATTACCACAGATGATTCATCCGTGCCTTTTTTTAAGAAGTTTTTGTAATTAAGTTGTTGCTTGGAAGTAAGATAATGTCAGTTTCGTAGTAAAAATGACTGATAGCGTGGGTCCTGGGTTAAAGAGAGCTAGGAATATCCTTCTCAATGTCAGATGGACGTTTAATATTTTTACATAGATTGATTTGTATTTAAAAGCATAATTTAGATCCTTGACATCGTGTTGATTTATTAAAATAAATATTTAAAAAAATGATATTAAATATTTTTAACATTTTTAAAATGTTATTCCACACTTAGGAAAGAAAAATACTTATTTGCAAAACTTATAAAACTTTGAACGTAGCGGGACTCGAACCCGCGCCTCCTGGAAACCGACCAGGCGCTCTGACCACTAAGCCATACGTTCGAACGTAAATAACGTACGTTTCTTAATAAGTATCTATTAAAAGTATATTAATTTTACCAGCTCCAGAACATTTTACATTTCACGTCGTAATATCATTCTGCAACATCACACAATCCACACTACAACAGTAGCTTCACGCTGTATCCCGCACACAGCAGGGTAGACAGAGGGAACCTAGTATTAAGACACTCCGTTCCCCACTTTCTGCCGAATTCTGGAGGCATTGCGTGTTGAGTGGCAGACCTCAACGCCGCGCTTAACCTCGACACCAGAGCGAAGAAATGGAAATATAAATTTAAGTAAATATTTCATCTCCTCGAGTGGGGATCGAACCCACAACGAATCGGTTATACAGTCACACCTCGTGCCGCTGCGTCACGATTGGCCTACAACAGTAGCGTCATCCAAAAACGACAATTTAAGTCAACAACACAAATAACATATAATTTAACTGTCCACAGTCCACACGTTATGTCTTCATTGTGGACACGAAATTTACCATTGTAAAAAGCGTTTAAACGTTTTCAATTACTTGCCAAGTGGGTCAGTGCTGTCGGCACGCGTGGTTATAATAGCAATAATGATGGTAATGAGAGCTTTGTTCTGAGTTTGGGTCACGACTTGGATTGCCATTCTGTATTAGTGCATATAGGTTTTATTGTTTTTTTTTCCTGTGTTTTATAATAATGTATTGTCTAATTTGGTATCTTGTAAGAGTAAATTTAAAGAAAATTGAATAACGTTTGTCTGTCTGTTCGTATGTCATAGTCATTTTACTCGGAATCTATGGGTATTATATGGTTGAAATTTGGATGGTAGATTATTTTATAAACCGCTACCAAATGATGTAGTATGATTTTGAAAAATAAAATATTAAAGGTCGCATGTAGCTGAGGGATGAAAGAAACATACGGGAGAGCATATTGTGCGGAGTATTATTAGATAGATCTTTTGAAATGCTATTTAGGTTTCTAAGATTATTTATGCACTAAAGAATATATATATATATATATATATATATATATATATATATATATATATATATATATATATATATATATATATATATATATGTATATGTATATATGTATATATATATATATATATATATATGACAGGGAAAGATCGGTGATGGGGTAGAACTGTACTGATTAAATTGCAGGCTATTTAGGCATATTGTTTATACTTTTCACACTAAACGCGACGCCATTTCATGTTGAATTGGCGATCAGTGGTACCGACCACTGATCGCCGATAACATACAAGCTCCGATAAATCATGCGCTGATAAACGAAACAAGGTTATTTAAATTATGTGAAGAAAGAAATGTGGACGTGAAAAAAGAAAGAAGAAGAAAAATCGGACAAAATACTTCTATAGACTCTTAT
The DNA here is from genome assembly GCA_018249695.1 of Heliconius erato demophoon. Taxonomy (NCBI): domain Eukaryota; kingdom Metazoa; phylum Arthropoda; class Insecta; order Lepidoptera; family Nymphalidae; genus Heliconius; species Heliconius erato. Next base: position 6,810 of record DWQW01008558.1, read on the forward strand.
TGAAGCAACAGAAGTGAATTGAAATGATGTCCAAATTTAACCCTTCACGAACAAATTTGTCATGATATGAAATCTTGATTTTATGTATATATAAAGACTTGCTTACTTACAAAAATTAGAGCTATGCCTTTCATCATCTTCATTAAACGCCATATTACATCAATTTAGTGTTGTATGAAGGTGTTTTTTTTTTTGTTATATTGTTCTTCCTTTTTTTTAGTTTCACGTTGTATCCCGCATGTAGCAGGGTAGGGAGGGAGAACATTGTGTTAAGATTTTGAGTTTTCCACTATCCGCCGAATTTTTGAGAAGCGGAACTCAACGCCGGGCTTTTGCCAAGTACCAAATCGAAGAAATGAAAATATTAATACATAACAATCCTTTCCCTCGAATGTGAATCGAACCCACAACCGTCGCGTTACTATTACACGCTTGTGCACTGCGCATCGACGACGGTCTCACTACCGTGTTAACACATAGAAAAATCCGATCAGCATTACCAACCAAACATACCTTATAATTTGAATCTTTATAAATTGCATATAAACAACAGATAACAATTCTATTCAAGATATTATTATTATTAGTGAGGCCAGCCGTAGCGCAGCGGCACGAGGTGTGACTGTACACTCGGCAGGTTGTGGGTTCGATTACCACTCGAGGAAATGAAATACATAATATTTCTTCTCTCTAGCATCGAGGCAAAGTGCAGCTTCAAGTTCCGCCACTCAACATGCAATGCCTCTAGAATTCGGCGGAAAATGGAAAACGGAGTGTTTTGATACTAGGTTTCCTCTGCCTTCCCTGCTACATGCGGGATACAGCGTGAAGCTGAAAAAAAAAAATTTGGCAATTCTATAATTATTCTTTATACTCTCCAATCACTGTGCGATATATTTGATTGAGCACAAATTGTTCTGATCGCATTTATCCGCTACTTAATCATGATATCGATACTAAAACTGTGCTATCCGGAGTCAAAAAAGAAAAAAAAAATCTGCCAAATATCTTCACGCAATTTTCAATTCTCTTCCCTTGATTTAAAGGCCAAATTTAATAAAAACAAAAAAAAAATTTGACAAACCAAATATTCACTTACACATCACATTAGCAGTTTATTTAAACAAAATTAGACTTTACTCAGTTATAATAAGAGCGTGGGACAGTGCACATGTTAGTTGTACTTCGATATGCAAAACGCGGTTGCTAAATCCCGATCTTGAACTACATTCACTCGCAAATGCAGAAACATTCTGTGGTGGTGGTCGGTGGTCGGTTGGGCAATGGTCGACCAGTTAGATGATTTTGACCACTATTGCGAAGACCATAAATTAGCTTTAGTTTATTTTTTTTTTATTTTTTGAGGAATTTAGTTGAATATAATGTATTTTTTTTATGTTTTCTGGTACATGTTTTTTTTTTTAATATGTGCATATTATGTGTAATATGCATTTGTAGATATGAGGCTAGTTACACACGTTAGCATACGGGGTGTGACTGTAAACGCGACAGGTTGTGGGTTCGACTCCCAGTTGAGGAAATGAGATATATAATATTTTAGTTCTTCTGCCAATCCACACGCAGTGTCCCCGGAATTCGGCGGAAAGTGGATTATAGATGTGTCTTAATGCGAGCGGAGTGTCTTAACACTAGGTTCCCTCTACCTACATACAGCGTAAAGCTAAAAAGACATGTTGTAGGTTCGACTCCCAGTTGAGGAAATGAGATATATAATATTTTAGTTCTTCTGCCAATCGACACGCAGTGTCCCCGGAATTCGACGGAAAGTGGGTTATAGATGTGTCTTAATACGAGCGGAGTGTCGTAACACTAGGTTTGCAGGTTCCCTCTACCTACATACAGCGTAAAGCTAAAAAAAATAAAATGTTATCTTTTTCTATACAAAGTATACCTAAATTTAAAGAGTAAGGCAACATTTACCATTTATAGATATAAAAAAATTAAAAAAACCTATTTACCCACAAAAAATATACGTATTCAAAAACAGCGGTTCTTACATACTAGTAGACTTGCTCAAGTCCGATGGCGCCAGTTCTATTACTTACAAATATGATTTAGTGTGGGTGTCTAATCGAATAGGCGGACTCCTAAATGGATGACTAATACAAACCTATTATAATAATGACTGTATTATCGTGCCTTATAAAATTATAATAGATTAAAAATATTATGGCCGTTCTGGCGCAGTGGCACAGCGTGTAAACGCGGTTGCAGGTTCGGTTTGTACTTTGGGAATAGTTATTTTTAATATATTTATTTTTATTTTCTCGCTTTGGTAACTAAAAGACAAAGGTTGGCGTTCAGTTCCGCTAGTTATCACGAATGTCTCGAAAATTCGGAGGACAATGGGAAAACGGTGTATTTTAACACTAGATTCCCTCTGCCTACCCTGCTGTGTTCGGGATACAGCGTGAAGCTGATTTAAATCAAATAGTGATAATGTCTAATATTACGTACTACGAACTTAACATAAATTCCGGAAACGTGTAAACGGATATGTTCGTGTATTATTTTTTTTGTTTAATTTTCCGGAAAAAAAATTATTAGCATAATTTCTGGGCATTAACATCCACGGTTGTTGCTTCAATTCGCACTCGGAGATATGAAACATTAAATATTCTAATTTCATCGATCAGGTAACGAGGTTATCAGGTTCCCGCTGCCTACTCTGCTACAAGATACATCGTGAAACTATAAAAAAAAGATATAGTATTAGGCAAGCTGTCTTGCATAATATTTTTATAATGAATAAAATATTTTATTATTTAATTCGAATTAATATTAACTAAACGTTAATTAAAATTTCTTTCTGCATTTATTTTAATCTTCTACCTTTTTCATTTAGATATTTTAAAGGACTGCATTCTACTTTAATTTTACAAGAAACAACGCTTAGCTACTGTTACTTTCAAACGAATTCACAACTGGTGGAGATAGCAACTGCCTTGCCGCGGGCACTTGCGCCAGACAAGAGTATTTGGCATGGACTATAGAGGAATTTATGTTAAGTTCGAACGTAATATTAGAATTTATCACTATTTGATTTAAATCAGCTTCACGCTGTATCCCGCACACAGCAGAGTAGGCAGAGGGAATCTAGTGTTAAGTCACATAGTTTCCCACTTTCCGCCGAGTTCTGGAGGCATTGCGTAGTGGTGGAACTCAACTCTGTGCTTAGGCTCGACACCAGAGCGAAGAAATGAAAATATAAATATAAAAAAAATATTTTATCTCCTCGAGTGGGGATCGAACCCACAACCAGTCGATTTTACAGTCACACTTTGTGCTTTGTGTTGTTTAACAGAGCGGAATAAAAAAATAATTTAAATACATACAATCATGTATCACAAACCTAGAATTGAACCCACAGCCGTCTCGTTTACTGTCAAGCTCTGTTTCGCTGCACGATGGTCTATTTAGAGGAGTTAGAGGTTTAATATCCTGATTGTTACATGAAAAAATTGTGAATCGTTAAAGATATTGTTTAAAAATTAAAGAAAATAACAGCTTGCTTTGATATGTTAGGTTCCTTCAGATTTATATTGAAATTGATATATTGACGAAAAAATAAAAAAAAAAACTCAAACTTGTATAATATGATTTATATATGTTTAATTTTAAGTATTTTATATATGACCGCCACGCTGCCTTGCCGCCGGCGGTCTTGCGACATCGTACTGACAGAATTTCTTATATCTACTATACTCATACAAACATTTTAAGGAAAGTAACCGGGTTTGGAAATATATAAAATTTATATCATTCGACTTGAGTCTTAAGGTTTAATTAGTTCTGTTTTGTATACTACGGCCTAAAGTTCTTATTTTTTTTCGAAAATATATTAGTGGTAGCCTTCTGTAGGACTGACATTACTGACATTTTTATGTTACTTTGAGTTCAAAAGTGATGTAAAGAATGACTTAATTGAATAGAGAATATTATTATTTTGGTTTTTGATTATGCTATCTACGTACGTTTCAACTTTCAAGAAAATATTTATTTCTATTTAGGAATGATATAAGAAGATATTAAGAACTAATCCGTACCAGTTGCGCCAGTTTAATGACGTCTTTACAAATACTTTGAACATTTTCCGTCTAGTAATGAATCTTGATTTAAACTATAGAACGTTCACCGATGAATCTTGCCTAAACTACACAAACAGATATATGGACGATCAGGATATTAAAACAAGCAAAATATATTCCAATTATATAATTGACAAAAACGCCAAAATTGGCTTTCCAATGTTTGTTTGTAAGTTTCCTAAAAATCAAATATATTTGTAATCCTAATCCTTAACAACATATTATAGTTGCATTATTTCTATTTTTAGGGTTTTTTGCCCTAAAGGAAATATCTGAACCACTAGGTGTCTATGTATCTAGACCATTGCTTATTTATTTATTCAAATGTTTTGGCTGTATCGGGCCTGGACTATAGAATTGCACATTACAGTTCTAAGTTCTAACAGTACTAATAAAAATAAAATAAATAAATCAGCTTCACGCTGTATCCCGCACACTGCAGGGTAGGCAGAGGGAACCTAGTGTTAAGACACTCCGTTCCCCACTACTAATACCTATCTTAGTCGGAGTAATATATGAGTTCAAGAAAATTTTAATGGTGGAAGAACTGACGATGTAGTGACACGCAGTTCGGTGCGTTGTCTTTCCCAGTACAGAATATTCTGGTGCCCACCCAAAAAATTGTACTAACAAAAAATTTACCCTAAACAATGTAGTGTAAAAAGACAACATTTACACGAACATGTCTATGCAATTCTTTTCGATATAACAAAAACATTTAAATAAATAAATAATAATGATCTTTAAAAACAGATAGACAAACAGACGGATAGAAAGTAAAGTGATTGGATCACTTAATAAAATAAATAAAATCAGCTTCACGATGTATCCCGCACACAGCAGGGTAGGCAGAGGGAACCTAGTGTTAAGACACTCCGTTTCCCACTCCGTCCCCTGTGGGGAACGGGTCACTTAATGTTTCATTTATTTTTCTTTTGAGAAACGGAAGCCTAAAAATGTAAAAAAATGCATTTAATTCCGAACAATTTTATTTCACATTTATATATATATAAACGTTGGGTGTCACTTAAATCATTATTAAGAAACATAATGACTAGATCAGCGTGAGATGTGCATATCAACGTGAACGTAACAAACGAAGGCCGTTCCGGAGAGTGGAGTGGTTGCCGGCGCCGCCTGCTACCCATCTGCTGGCTACCTTGATGGCTTCCACTCACCGGTGTTAGTTCGTGTAGTAATTCATCTATTGTGATTAATAGTTAGTAGTAAATATACAAGTTATAACGAAATATATGAGTTATAGACCGCGACTTCGTTCAGGATTGTAGGTTGTGTGAGTGTATTGATAGATATATTTATATAAAATATGTATATTTTATTTTAAAAAAATATCGGCCAGTCGTGGCGCAGGGGCACAAAGTGTGACTGTAAAATCGACTGGTTGTGGGTTCATGTTATGTTAATGAAATATTTATTTACATTTATATTTTCATTTCTTCACTCTGGTGTCGAGCCAGAGCGCGGCGTTGCCGCCACTCAACGCGCAATGCCTCCAGAACTCTGCAGAAAGTGGGGGAGTGTCTTAACACTAGGTACCCTCTGCATACCCTGCTGTGTGCGGGATACATCGTGGAGCTGGTTTATTATATTTTATTTTTTATTTAAAAAAATTATATATTATGTATTTATTAAAAAGTGTAGACAGAAAGAACTTAGTCTTAAACACTCCGTTTTTCAGTGTCCGGCTGAATTTTAGACATTTCACCCCGACGGATGGTAACGCTGCTTTTCAAATTACCAGAGCGGGGATGTGAAAAGATTAATTTCCTTTTTGTGGGGATCGAACCCATGGCGACTACATTCAAAAAGGTCAATACCAAATACTATGTCGTGTTCTATTATAATATTTATATATCTTTTAAGTTCTCGCTGTATTTCGCACAGGGTAGACAAAGGAAACCTGGGAAGTGTTAAGATGGTTTCCCATATTCCACCGAAGTCTCGAGGCATTGAGTGTATGACACAAACGATTTGCGTCTTGCCTACGCGTAGAGCGGAATGAAAATATAAAATATTTTATTTACCGAGTGGAAATCAAACCCACAACCGTCCCGTTTACAATAGCACGCTTGTGCCACTGCGCCACGCCGGCCTCGAATATTTATATTTTAATTGCATAATATTGCCTTTAAGCAAAACTTATATTTTTATTTGACTACCATTCTTTATTTTATCTCTAAACTGAAGTTTTACAAATAGAGCAACTTCCAAATAATTATTATTGCTAAATAATAAACTGTTTTTAAACTTTTAATGGACATTAACAGCTTATCGTCCGAATATTCACAAGATCACAGATAAGCAAATGTTAGGAGTGATTTATTATTATTTGAAGGAATGCTCGTAAAAAATGTTATTTTTATGTTTCATTTTTAATGGACTGCAGGCTTTAATTGATGTTAACTCATATCGATTACTTAATGTAAGGCTGATTCAGATTATATAGCATAGTATAGTCTGTTATAGCTTCTTTTTATTTTTTATTTATATGCATATATGTATGAAAGTGATGTAATTCCTCAACATACGTTTCATGAAAATCACTTACTTGTAAAAATTAAAATATCAAAAAGTATTTTTAGAAATTTAAGTATATTTATAAATATATTTTTTTATTATATTCTAAAATTGATATTGTGACAATATTTAATTATATCCTAATCAGATTACATTAAAATAAACTTACTCTTCTTTACTTTATATTATACTAGAGGGCGCGCGCGGCTTCGCCCGCTTATTTGAACACTTAGGGGTGAATTCTAAAAAACCACGAAACACGTGTTCAATAAAATATTTTTAACAGTCTGAATTATTTTTTTTATAAAAATCGGTGGTGATTTAAAGATTTTTCCATACAAACTTTCAACCCCTTATTTGCACCCTTAGGG
>DWQW01008559.1:0-13826 GCA_018249695.1 Heliconius erato demophoon
ATCTCTAAAAGATTTTGGGTTCTTCACGATCACAACTATAAAGAGTTCTAACCACTAGACACATCACGAGCCAAGGCATTAAATATTAAATAATATTTTAAAAGGTGTTTGGGATATCAGTTACAATGTAGTAAAGTAGATCAAAACGATTACAATATTTTATTACTTGTCCTAATTAAGTAACAATGTTATTATATGAAAATGCTTTGTTCTACAAATATATAGCTCAATCTTGTAATCATAGATAAAAAGACAACTAATTCTTAACCTGAACGTATTCCAATTAATTGCATTGAAATAAGAAACAGGCATGATTGGGTCAAACTATTTTTTATATTTTTTAAAATAAAAGTTGTTAGTAATTAAAGTTCCTGCAAATTTCAGCAGTAATTCAAAAGAATTCGGGATTTTATCGTAGAAAAATTTGAATTGAAAATCTGATATAACAGGTTTTACAGTTTTTTTTAACTCTTTCCAGTTTTATTTTTTTTTCTCTCTGATAGACACTTTTACAGTAACAATTAAGAAGGTTATAAATATACTGTAACTCTTTAAAATAAAATGTAGAGTTTGTAATTAGAATTATTTTACAGATCTTACATATATTTTCTTTGAAAGCGATATTTTTTCAAAAAAGCAGAGATTATGGGTGGGTAGTATTTATTTTAAAAAATCATTAGAGTTACCTAAAAAGTGTAAAATCGTATTACCAGGAATTTGTTTGATATATCTAATTATTTTGCGTGTTTATTTAATAGTGCATAATTTCATTATGCGATTTTCTTTTATTAAGTTCTTTGAATTTCTCACTTGTTTAATACGTTATGCCTAATAAATGCAGATACGCCTTACCGCTAAATAAATAAAATGAATGAAGAATAAATGAAGCACTTAAATTCTTAGAATTTTTTTTTCTGCCTATATTATTATTAATTGAGTAAAACACCGCTAATGTAGCAAAATTAGTTTTAATTAAATCGATATCACAAAGTCGCCAGTTCACTGATTCAATAATTAAAATTAAATTAAATTAAATTAAATTAGCTTCACGCTGTATCCCGCACACAGCAGGGTAGTGTTAAGACACTCCGTTCCCCACTTTCTGCCGAATTCTGGAGGCATTGCGTGCTGAGTGGCAGAACTCAACGCCGCGCTTAACCTCGACACCAGAGCGAAGAAATGGAAATATAAATTTAAGTAAATATTTCATCCCCTCGAGTGGGGATCGAACCCACAACCAGTCGGTTTGCAGTCACAACTCCTGCCGCTGCGCCACAACCGGCCTCTATAATACATTTATTACTAATAATACTCGATATATTTAGGCTTGATCTAAAATTCCATATCAATTATAATAATATATTATACCAGAGTTCCAAGTTCAAGGGTTCTATTTGTCGTAGCAAGTGTCCGGGGGCGGTGGATCCCTTACAAGGAGTAAGATATATGAGTTCTACTCCCAATTTTCCTCTCGATATATTTCAGTTTACCAACGCCATTTAGGATTCATTTTAAGTTTGGGTTCTATGAAAGGGGAGAGTGAAATTTGGTTTGTAATTTTTAATTTTATTATGTTTTGTTTGTGTTTTTGTAGAGGTTTAACATGGTCCTTACTATGTAAATATTACTTCATGATAAGATTACTAAGCCTATAGTTCTATATTGAGACCAGTCGTGGCGCAGGGGCATAAGCTTGCGGCTGCAACCGTGATTGTTTGTGGATTAAACTCCCACTCGAAGAAAATAATTATTTAATACTTTCATTTCTTCTTTCTCAATCACGAGGGAAGGCTCCGCGTTGATTTCCGCCATTCAACACGCATTGCCTACAGAATTCGGTGGACAGTGGAGAACGGAAGTGACTTAATGGGGACAGATTATCTTAATGCTAGGTTCCCAGGTTATCTCTGTCTATCCTGCGATGTGCGTGATACAGCGTGAAATAACCTTCAGGTTGTGATTCAAAGAGAAAAAGAGAGGACCTATTGTCAAGGTATTATGGTCTCTTCTGATAATAGTATAATCAATTTAAATACATATATATTTTTTTAAATATATTTTTAAGCACGTGGCGCTCTTGAGCCGACTAGGATAACATTATCCTTGTGCTGATCGTAAAATATAATTTTTATCTTCTTATTTCTTGCAAGCAATTTATAAGTATGCTGAGCATAATTCAATTTATCGTGCCAGAAAAATATATATTTCGACCTAGTTTTCGTAAAAAGCATAATACTTGCAAAAAGGTACAGGAAAACGAAAGAACTGTAAAACGAAAAAAACAAAACATGGGATGGAATTTTAAGATTCTTAAAGAATAAATTTTAGATACAATATTATAAATTTTCTAGTTTATTTAATATATGTATCATTTGAATCTTGTACATATTTATAAAATTATGCTAGCTATCAGCGGGATACCGATGAAGTTATTCATTGAAAGTGAATTCATCATATTTGTAACCTATATAAAAATTAAAATTAACCTACATTATTTGATATAATTTATTTGTTTATACAAGATGAAATATATGTTTAACGAAATATATAGTAAACGAAACATAATGTTTTAACATATCATTTTGTTAAGGTTTTTGGCTTAGATAAAGAACTAAACACAACTTTACGGGAATTTTGTGGGTAAGCATAAACTTTTGTCTGCGTTGATCTAGGTAGAGATTATATTATTATATAGTCTTTTATTTTCAAATATTGCATAGCTACTGGGTAGCTATTATCGCATTTTCTAATACACGAACATAACATCGATGTCAATATAAATAATCATTCTAGTGAATTAAGAACGTACTATAATCGCGTATGTAAATAAAAGATATTTTTTTAGAAAACAGATAAAAATTTGAACGTAGAGGTATTTGTGCCCGCGCCTCTTATAAACCGCCCAAATGCTAAGTTTATTTTTTTCCTAAAAAAATATTTTTCTTTCCTGAGTGTGGAATAGCACATTAAATAAGTTAAAAAAATAAAATTAATCTATAAATTATTGACATAAAAAAAGTCCCGATGGGTTTCATGCGCCGGTTCTTTTCAGGTCTGAGGCAGTAACTTTAGTAAAATGGTGGTAAATTGTTTGACGGACAATAAATTTCTTATTTTGAATAAAATTATTCCTCTTTGTTAAATTATTCCAAGGCAATTGTGGCACAAGGGCACAAGCGTGAGATTGTAAACGCGGCAGTGGCGGATCCGATTCCCACTCGAAAGAATCAAAAATTTAATATATTAATTTCTTCCTGCTGGTAACGAGCCAAGGCACAGCGATAGCTACTGCGAGCTACGCCACTCAACACCTAATGCCTTCAAAATTTTGCAGAAAGTAGGAAACGAAAGTGTCTTAATATTTTAAACGGTATACATTGTAAAGCAAAAAAAATATTTATTTGAGTTTGACTGTCACTATAGTTTTTCCTTTTTTAAATTAAATTAATACTCTCACTGCAAGCAATATCTTTGTCCAAACATAGTGCAGTATCACAACTGTCAAGAAGTCCTGAAAATACATTTCTCCCAGTTCGCAGCAATTCTTGTAAACTTATATGTCATATAGTTCTTAAAGATGTGACATTGTTACGAGCGCGAGCGCGGAGCAAACGAGCGCCTCTACCTCTCTAGTCTAGGTTTATTGAAAACTTGTTTGTTTCTTTGCTGCGTCCTCTGTAGGTGTAAAGAATATTTTACATTATGTCATTTATTTTTATTATTATATTAATAATGAAAATTATAGAGAATAGATATTATAGAATAATCTTCAAATCAAGGGACAACGTTTGCTTATTATATCGTATGTATCACGCCGAAATTAAAATCTTTAATCTCTTCGAGGTCATAAGTATTTTAAAATAAACGTCTCTCAAATGTAATCTCTGCTCTTATTAGCAATTACGTCTCAGGTAAATTACAATACTGACTTTCTATTTTATATTATATAAAAATAGATTGCTTCATTGTTGAAAATAATACTAAAATTAAAATAAACAACACTCGTATATCAGTGTATAAACCAATATCATATAATAATATATATATTAAAATTTATATTCATCTTGTCTGGTGTCTAAAGTATAATGCAACTTTACAAAGAAACTACCGACGCTCGACTTGGCCAGCTTGAACTATACATCCCGCAAACAGCAGGGTAGGCAGAGGGAACCTAGTGTTAAGACACTCCGTTCACCACTTTCTACTGAATTCTGGAGGCATTACGTGTTGAGTGGCAGGACTCAACGCCGCGCTTTGCCTCGACACCAGAGCGAAGAAATGGAAATATAAATTTTAAATAAATATTTCAGTCGGTTTTACAGTCACATTTTGTGCCACTACGCCACGACTGGCCTCAAACTATACAATTATTTATTTGCTAATCTGAATTACTTTCGTGTCCTAATAACATTATTATTTTGAAGACAATATCAATATTATATATAGATTCAGCCAATGTACAAAATAGTTGTTTTATGGAACTAAATATGTTATATTGATATAACTTTTTTATTTATGAACCGATTGACTTAAAATAAACACTAAATATTAAGGAAAGCTTACCAAAATACAATAATCAAAACTTTGTTTCTGAGATTAGAGTGTACAAATGAACAGATAACCAGAATAACTTCAAAACTGTCGCCAAAGTTACCTTTGAATTAACAACTTAATATAAAACAGTCATATAACATTGCTACCGCGTTGCAATTTACTTATATGAGCTAAATACTTTAAAGGTGACAAATGAAAAGCAAAACTAAGGCAATGCTGTGTTGATGTATAGCGATGGAGGGCACCTGCGTGACGATAAATGCACGCCGTCACGGGATATATGTATGACGATACGCGGCGCGGCTGTGCTTTTGGCTTTATTTGCGTTTTGGAAAGTATATTATTTCGTTTTTAGGGTTCTGCACCTCAAAACGTAAAAACAGAACCCTTATAGGATCATTATGGTGTTCGTATGTCCGTCTGTCATATCCATTTATCTCGGGATCGCGTAGAGGTATAAAGATGAATTTAATATCAAATATCCAGATCAGCGGTCCTTTGGAGCACAAAAAAAATCAATCTTCAAAATCAACGTAATCAAAAGATATGAGCTTTTCAAATTGTAATCATTTTTTTTAAATTCGGTAGACGGTAGAAGGCCTGCCTTGCCAATGGTGGTGACGTCGTTAAAAGAAATTACTGAACTCCCCATTATAAGCGCGTTCAAGAAAGTTGATAATAGGGAGGTATGGAATCACCTCGTCAGCTCCTCCACTAGGACCTACCAAAACTAGTACGGTCTTCAGCAATGAAGAAATAAATGCAAATGATACATATATACATATACACTAGTAGAAACATGCAAGATAATAACTATGAAATAGTAGTGAGGCCAGCCGTGGCGCAGCGGCACAAACTGTGACTGTAAAACCGACTGGTTGTGGGTTCGATCCCCACTCCAGGAGATGAAATATTTACTTAAATTTATATTTGCATTTTCTTCGCTCTGGTGGCGAGGTTAAGCGCGGCGTTGAGTTCTGCCACTCAACACGCAATGTCTCCAGAATTCGGCAGAAAGTGGGGAACGGAGTGTCTTAACACTAGGTTCCCTCTGCCTACCCTGCTGTGTGCGGGATACAGCGTGAAGCCGATAAGATAAGAAATAGTAGATCCTCTTGAGGCTGTCGTGGCCCAGGGGCACAAGGGTACGACTGAAATGCGAAGGTTGTGTCGGAATTTGGCGGAAAGTGGGCAACGGAGTATCTTATCACTACGTTCCCTCTGCCTACCCTGCTGTGTGCGGAATACAGCGTGAAGCTGATTTGATTTGATCAGTAGATCTTTTTCATTTTATTTGTATACAAGAAGTCAATTAAAGGCTTTCTTTTAAGCAAACAATTGAGAAGTTAAAATGTTATATTTATAATATTACTACCTATTGAAAGCTAAAGATTCAGGCAAACCAGTAAAACAGTGGTAACTGTTACAGCAATTAGCAGATTTATCGAACTAAGTACTTTAAATTTGCGTCATTTATTTATTTATGAACCTATTGTAATAAAACAAACTTTATATGTTAACGAAAGCTTGCCAAAATACAATAGTGATAACCATATTTAAATAAATTTAGCCAATTTTGAGATTAGCGATAACAAACGCACAGACACAGGCAAACACATTTTTTTTATATACCTTCCATGTACAAACGCCGAACGCCGTTACAATTTTATTATAGGTAGATAGATAATAAATAAAATCAGCATTGTGTATCCCCGCACGGAGCACGGTAGGCAGAGGGAACCTAGTGTTAAGACATTCCGTTCCGCCCTTACCGCCGAATTCTGGAGACATTGTGTATTGAGTGGAACTAAACGCCGCGCTCTGCCTCGGACACTAGAGTAAAGGAATGAAAACATAAATTTAAATAAATATTTCATTTCCACGAATAGGTATCCAACCTACAACCAGTCGCGTTTACAGAGATACTTTGGGCCCCTGCGCCACGACTGGCCTCAATTAAATAATAATTTATTATTTATTATAAAGTTGTGCGATAAATTTAATTGTATTAGTAAAAACCATTTTCCTCACAGGGTTTTTGACAATATTAATAAGTGTGAACCATTATTAGAATAGATCTAATAAAAGCTAATTTAATAAACGAGACCAGGCCATTTGATTATTTAGACACGAACAATATAAATACGAGCTAGTCAGTTTTATTAGTATGTCTAAGCGTCTTTGTGCTTCGGACAAGAGACTCTTAACAAGGGGAAAAAAGGAAAGCTCAGAACGGACGTACAATTATTTAATGAATTCATAATTTGCATACCGAAGAACGCTATAATAAATAAGTTGAATTGCTTGGAGCTGTAAATATATATATTTATTTAATATTATAACATTTTTTTTAGTTTCACGCTGTATCTCACGTGTAGCAGGGTAGGCAGAGGGAGCCTAGTGTTAAGACCGCTCTCCACTTTCCGCGGAATTCTGGAGGTATTACGTGTTCAGTATTGAAAGTCAACACCGCGCTTTGCTTCGACACTAGACACGTGAAAATATTAAATATCATTTCCTCGAGTGGGAATCGAACCTTCGTCTATAGTCACACGCTTGTGCTCTTGCGCCACGACAGGCCTCAGTTACAAAAAATATTACGTATAATAAGCTTAAAAGGAATAGTTATAATGTATATTATATACATGTCCATATATTGTTTATATGGAATAGCCTTTCTTTGATTGTGTACTTTAGTGTAAATATTATTTGATTAATACATTTTGATGCTACTTCAAATTGGCAATAAATTAGATTCCATAATATCTCCATATGGATTAGGATATGGATTTCAGCCAGAATCGCGCACTATCGGCGCCATTTTCGCCCTCAAAACTTTGATGGAAGCATACAGGGAAAAGGGAGAACTCTGGCCTATTTAGATCTGCACAAGGCTTTTGACTGTGTGCCTCATCAGTGTATCTAGTGGGCATTGTGATCCAAGGGGAACTCTGAGGTCTATATAGAGATTATCAGAAACATGTACCACGATTCCGCTTCTATGGTTAGTATTACTGTCGGCGACACTAAACTCTTTCAGATTTCATTTGGAGTTCACCAGAGCTAAGAGCCGTTAGTCCGTTCTTATTCAATGTGGTGCTCGATACTGTCTCAGCTCGCAGCCTAGACCAGCCTCTATGGGTGATAATGTATGCCAATGACATAGCACTCATTAATGAGAACCGACTGATGCTGGAGCGTAAAGTGAACCTCTGGAACGTTGTACGTTTGAGAATGGTGGTCTTAATCTAAATGTGTCAAAGACCGAGTATATGGCCTGCGGGAGCCCGGACTCGAGCACTATCCATATAGGTCCAGAACCAACCGTTAAGTCGGAAAAGTTTAAGTACCTTGTATCCGTAATGCACGAGTCTAGAGGCATTGATGACGATATCTATAGCCGAATAAGAGCTGCCTGAGCCAAATAGCGGGAGGTCACTAGTGTGGTCTGTGATCGCAGGATACCGCCTAAACTCAAGGGTCACATATAAAAGAACCGGCCTTATATATATCAATATATAAGGTCGGTTCTCTTATACGGCAGTGAATGCTGGCCAGCACTATCTCGGCACACTCTGGAGCTTCACGTCACGGAAATGAAGATGTTGAGGTGGATGTGCGGCGTAACGCGATCTGACCTCATACGAAAGACATTCATTCGAGGTAGTCTTGGAATCCGTAACGTAGTGGATAAGCTCCAAGAGCGTTGCCTGAGATGGTTTGGCTACGTTACCTGGTGGCCTAAGAACTATGTCGGATGTAAGTGCCTTACTATATCAGTCCCTGGAGTGAGACTTCTCGGATGCCCAAGGAAGCGGAGAGCCAATGGACATGAGAGCCAATGGTCTAATCACCGAGGACGCTAAAGATCGTGCAGAGTGGAGTAAGTTGAGCAGGAAGGCTGACTCACGCAAACGCCGGGATTAATGTCAAGAAGAAAAAGAAAAGAAAAGTTTTATACAATCATAAGAAAACAATAACGTAGATAACATTATTCTTAACTCACCTAGGAAGGGCAAGGTTTCGTCCGCGTTGCGTAAGTATAAAAAAAATACTTTTTAGAAAACATTCGAACGCAGCAGGATTTGAACCCATACCATCTTGGGAACCAAGCGCTCTAACCAACTAATATCTCTATAAAATGTAAAAATGAAATAAAATTCGTTAAACCGAAGTTAGTATAGCTACGTTTTTAGCAACTCTCGTTAATATTAAGAGACTACACAAAATTGTGTAATCGCGTTCTCGTCTCCCATTGCTGTTGTCCTTTGTTCTACCTTAAATTAAAGACTATTGGCCTCAACTTTTTCTATTGTACACTGGCTACACTATTAGTTACTATGGAAGTTCCTTCATGTAATTACTACGAACGCTTGCACTTTTTTGTTTCAGCTTTGATTGCAGAGTTTGTTTTACTAAGAGTGTACAGTATTGGAATTAGATATATTATTGTAAATTTACATATATTTTATTAACATTATGGATAAACATGCTTTTATAGTATTAATTGATTATTTAAAGAAAAAATGTATAAAGGTATGTGAATAAAAAAATATTTATAAAAACAAAAACCCCGACTGCATAAAACTAAAAAGAAAATAAACAAGACCAATAGTTTATTAGGGTTAACATTTCCTGGTAAAGATTTTATTGATTGAAGAATTACTTATATTAAGAAGAGATCAGTCAGTATACTCTCGACACCAGGGCGAAGAAATGAAAATATAAATTTAAGTAAACATTTCATCTCCTCGAGTGGGGATCCAACCCACAACCAGTCGGTTTTCCAGTCACACTTTGTGCCTTTGCGCCACGACTGGCCTCAGCGGAATTAGCAATATTTTAACAATCTTTATTTACAAAAAAAATCGTTTAGCGAAGTAGCAATTTGATTGGATTCATTCTGAAAATACTCCTTGAAATATTTATAATAAAAAAATATGACGCAATACAATAATAAACGTAAAATTTAATTTTATTTTCACAAACCCTCTATACACACACACATTGTCTATAAAAATAAAAAAGATAACGCGAGAATGACCTCACGAGTCCATGTCAAAGCGAAAGCAGGGAATTTATTTCAGCGATTTTATTTCAGGCCGTGAAACACCAACGGGGGAGTACCGAGTTTTCGGCATGAAAAGTCAGTTTTGCGGTCAAAAGGAATGATTCCATTTCAGACGATGTGGCTCTCACGTAGTGGCGGTCGTATTAATTAAATGCAAGCCCCCGAGTCCATTTTACGAGCCCCGCTGGAGTGGAGCTCGTTTCGTTTATCCGCTTCCACTCATAAGCAATTACTTTGTGAAACGACTTTCTGAGTTCCGAACGTGCAAAGAAATTTAGCTGCGCTGGTTCCCGAGCTCACCCTAATGGATTTAAAGTTCTGATTATGAATCATTATTAACGTTATTCACAACAGTGGATAATTTATTTACTCTACTTTTAATTCCTAGTTTCGAATAGAGTTCGTATGTTTTGAATAGAGTTTAAAGGTTATGCTAGATGTGACTTCAAACTTTATAACTATATAAGAGCAAAATGAAATAAATAAGAAAATCTGTTTTCATTCACAGATTATTTATCCTTAGAATGTGTGAAGTGCATACATATTTAAAAAAAATATAATATTAGCTTGAAATCTCAATATGAACATCGCCTACGGGCTATGGCAGCTACGAAACGTTGTAGACGTTTATTCAAGCTCCCGTTGCTTTGAATGTAGAGTCAGTTACGTTTCTGCATGTAAACTAAAGCACAACCCGGTTTTATAAACGAATTGAATGTGGTGCAGTATACACTGTATTATTTAATAGTAATTCATATTAAAAATGTAAATTTTCTCTAAGCAGAGAGAGCGTAATAAATAGATTAATTTTCCACTTTTCATTTATTTAGAGACCATATGAGCAACCACGAATAATACTTATATTAAAAATATAAACGTTTTTAAATATATGTTGACTTTGAGTTACGCTCAACACGCAATACCTGCAGAATTCAGCAGAAAGTGTGGAAGTGCCTTAACATTAGGTTCCCGTGATTTCTCTGCCTACCCTGCTACATGCAAGATACAGCATAAAGCTTAAAATAAATAAGATTACAATAAATAATCATATTTTAATAAAAAGAGAAAAAAAGGCAATGTACACAAAATAAATCTTTATTATTTAACATTCATGCATGCATTCTGAGATACAACTCACTCACAGAAAAAGCTATAGCAAGATGTTTTTTTTTTTTAATTTTAGCAAACTCTGCTTGGCCATTTATAAAGAAGTAACGTTCGTTTGGTAGTGAAAGGAATTTTGTCGTAAGCGTTATTACAAAATTCAGTTAAAAATCTAGCAGCGGAAACTGCATATTGAAGCGCTTCCGGAGATTATATTTTTACCTTAAATGTCATACTATTTTCTTCCCTCTGTAGTTTAAAAAATGTATAGTTTTTTTGAAAAGTATTTATATTAAAAAGAAAAATATTGTGACTGTAAAACCGACTGGTTGTGGGTTCGATCCCTACTCGAGATGAAATATTTACTTAAATTTATATTTCCATTTCTTCGCTCTGGTGTCGAGGGAAAGCGCGGCATTGAGTTCTGCCACTTAACACGCAATGCCTCCAGAATTCGGCAGAAAGTGGGAAACGGAGTGGGTTAACACTAGGTTGCCTCTGTCTACCCTGCTGTTTGCGGGATACAACGTGAAGCTGATCTCAAAATATTTAACTATGACATTTACACACACAACGAAAACGGAAAACCAAGTAGAGAGAAGTATTTAGACACTCCATCCACTTTCCGCCGAATTTTTCGCGGCATTGCGTGTTAGGCGGTGAAACTAAACGCCGAGCTTTTTCCTTGGTGCCAAAGCGAAAATATGAAAATATTAATAAATAATAATTCATTCCCCTGAGTGGTGATCGAAGCCACAACCGAGGCGATACAGTCACACTCTTTTGTCCCTGAGCCACGATGGCCTCAAAGATACTCTTTATAATGAAAAAATACTACTACATAAATAAACCACCAACAAGAGAACAAGTATATCTTTTGTTTCGTTTCATTTGTTAGCATCAAGTGTGGTAATTCAATGAAATGCGGTTGAATCGATTCGTTGACGCCGAAACACGATACCGATTGAGTTGCATTGATCCCATTCACGTTTCAAATTTGTTAAACGTAGAGTAATCTCTCTATGACTCGATCAGAATTGCCGCATATTGAAAATTAAAACGTCACTTAGACAACCTTAGTTATATAGTTTTGAATAATAAATAGAAATTGATTATGGAAAATTTTATACGATTTAAATATTTAATAGACATAAGTAAGTTTTTGATAATGCCCATTGTTCACCGAATTCTGGAGGCAATGCGTGCTGAGTGGTGGAACTCAACGCCGCGCTTTGCCTCGTTACCAGATCGTGAAGATGAAAATAGAAATGTTTCATTTCCTCAAGTGGGAATCGAACACACAACCTGTTGTATTTACAGTCACGCGCTTGCCACTTCACCACGACTGGCCTCAAATTATTGCCTGGCCTAAAACATTAAGATAATTCACAAATATTATATTAGTAGAAAAAAAATCCCAAAAATTATATTGGACGCTGATGCGCATTTTAAAAGGTTTTAGTAAGTGGTTTCGAATAGCTACTGCTGCTCCATGATACTGGTTACAATAACTGAATCTGTTAATATTCGCTTTCCATTTCTCTATAATGTTTTAAACTTAGCAAAATACCTTCAATAATTTATAGGGGCAAAGTGGTTGCGGTCGTCCAATTTACTCGTGTGTATTGAAATGCTATATAGTTCGACTCGGCGCTTTATCGCCTAGGTTTAGGTTTCATTTTTTAGTTAGGTTGATATGGATATCATGGATTTATGTAAATAAATTTTGAGTTAAGACCAGTCGTGGCGCAAGGGCGGGTCATGAGTGTGACTGTAAACGCGACTGGTTGTGGATTCGATCCCCACTTGAGTTAATGACATATAGCAAAGCAGCAAGCAAGTGTTGCGTTGAGTTCCGCAACTCAATACTTAATGCCTCGAAAATTGCACGGAAAGTGGGGAAAACAATGTACACTACATTCTCTTTGCATCCTCTGCTATATGCGGAATGTTAGATACAGCGTAAAGCTGGAAAATGTACTGTTTACTTATGTATATCTATCTATACGTCTATATATATAAATAAAATTAAAAGGTCAGTCTTTATATAACTGTGTTTTGTGCATATAGTTATTTACACTATACCAAAACAAAGTTAAACAATTTTAACATTTTTGTCTGTCTGTCTATAGAGACAGGCGCCTCGGCGCTTCGAAAAAATACATATAAGAATATTTTTGTTTACAAGCTTCCTCACCTGTAATCCTTCTATAATAATATAGAAATATTGGAAACTGTAAAGAAACTGACATACCTAAAGATCAACGCGTAACCCAAACCGCTATACCGAGAATCTTGTTATTTTGCTTGGCTAGAGAGCTACTCGCTGGTACTTACAGAGTATAAATACTTGTAAGAAAGATATTTTGGTAAATCTACGTACAAAAGAGTAAAGTAGGGGTTGACAGTTTATATAAAGTAAGGTCGTTTTCAAAGACAATATATAAATGACAAAAATGGAATTAATTAATAAAGTACAAATTACAAGTATTTGAGGCCAGTCGTGGCGCAGTGGCATAAAGTGTGACTGGAAAACCGATTGGTTGTGGGTTCGATCCCCACTCGAGGAGATGAAATATTTACTTAAATTTATATTTCCATTTCTTCGCTTTGGTTCTGCCACTCAACACGCAATATACAGAAAGTGCTGTATGCGGAATACAGCGTGAATATATTTAATTTTTTAATTTAATTTTTACAAGTATTCAACATGTAATTGATACAGCTTCACGCTGTATGCCGCACACAGTAGGGTAGGCAGAGGAAATCTTAAGACACTCCGCTCCCCAATTTCAACCGAATTCTGGAGGCATTGCGTATTGAAAAAAAATAGTAAGAATAGTGAAGAAAAAAATAAGTTTAGATATATAAACTGTAAACAATATCCTGCAGTCACTTATCTACAGCGAAAAAACTTTTTGCAGTTGTCGATTAAATGGAAGCCAACTCAAATTTAGGATGAAACTGAATAGAGAATAAGGCAATTGAAATAAAAATTCAGCCTTCAGGGTACCGTAGACTAGGAAATTGAAATGAGGGTAGTCAAGAAATTTTAGAGCAGCCAAATATATAAATGATGCTACAACGATTACAGCGC
>DWQW01008560.1:0-13826 GCA_018249695.1 Heliconius erato demophoon
TAAATGTTACCCAAATACTCGAATACGCCTCGAAGCTTATTTCGTAAGCGTTTCCTTCATTATACAATTTATACACGTTGTTGTAATCCTTAATTTTCTATTTTGGTAATTTGGAGTGATATTTATATTGCCTGGAGTTTTGTATCTGATAAATTAAAATATAGATTAAATATAAATATAGATGTTTTATCTAAAACTAATAAATTCAGCACGAAAAGTTTATTACGTCAGTCGTGGCGCAGGGGCAAAAAGTAAGACTGTAAAATCATTCTTCTGTAAAATCACCATTTCTTCGCTCTGGTGTCGAGGTTAAGCCCTGCGTTGAGTTCTGCCACTCGACACGCAATGCCTCCAGAATTCGGCAGAAAGTGGGGAACGGAGTGTCTTAACACTAGGTTCCCTCTGCCTACCCTGCTGTGTGTGTGATACAGCGTGAAGCCGACTATATTCATATTATAAAACTGTGTCAGTTTGTGCAAATTTGTTTGTGCCAATATTACTGCAGTAAGATAATGTCTGACTGTAAATTTGTTGAAGTATGAAATTGAGAATAAATTATTTTGAATTAACCGACATGGTATGATAAACCACAGCGTTAACTTCCGCCACCAATATGCTATACCTCAAGTTCGGGCTGCAAATGGAGAACGGAGTGTCTTTACAAAAAAATATCTAGACTTATATTGTTATGTGGAAAAAGGAGTGAAGCTGAATAGTCTTGTTATAATAAGTAGGATAGATAAAAAGTAAGTTTGGTTTTAAGATAAATAGAAATTCCAAGAAAACGAAAATTATATTTATACTTTCAATATGTTATATAGGTTTAACCATAACACGTCTATTGCATAATATTTTTTGTTTATATCCACAAAACTTTTAACATTTTACAAGATTGGCATAGAACCTAATGTTTTCGTCCATTCATTTTTCACTTTCCGCCCACACAAGAACATGTACATGCTTGATGACAAAACCTACGCAATTTTGTTCAACGAAACCTTGAAAATAGTTTTATTTTTTTAAATTAATTTAAAAATTCCCTTCTTCCATACAATATTTATAAATAAGTATATATTTTTAATCATTTTTAAAGTGTTATTCGACACTTAGGAAAAAAAATACTTATTTAGAAAACTTTGAACGCATTATAAAAATTTGAACGCAGCGGAACGCTCGAACACGCGCCTTCTGGAAACCGACCAAACAGAACGATTACCAATACTACCAAAACCATCAACTTCATCAACTTCAAATAATTGCTGTCGATACTGTATAAATAAATAAGATAAACGTATAAATATATTTTTATGTGAAACAACTATACTGAAGGCATCATGGCGCACATATTTACATTAGTGCCCCAAATGTGTGAGCATGAACTGTGAGTTCGATACCCACTCGGAGGATTAAATGTTTATTAAAATATTAATTTCTGCGCTCTGGTACCAAGGCAAAGCCCAGTATTGAGTTCCACCACTCAATAGACAATGCCACAAAGTTTTGACGGCAAGTAGGGAACGGAGTGTTGTAACAATAGGCTCCCTCTACCTACCTTACTACATGCGGGGTACAGCGTGAAGCAAAACAAAATTAAAGAAAAAAAAAACAAATAAATATAGTTTAATACTGACTTACATACATACATTATTTGAAACAATGTCCACGCTATATGGAAAAGGCCGCTACTTTATACTGCAGTAGTTCAAATAGTATTTAAATCAGGAGCAAGTGCGAGCCAAGCCATTATTTCAATTACGACGTCCCCTTATTTTCACTTTAAGCAGTTTGTTCATAGTGTAGCCAGCGAGATTGTATCGCTCGTTATCTCATTAAAATTTAATTACATTATTGCCGTTTAATTTCTAAATGTCCACTTCTTTATAAGTATGGCGTAAATGAATAAATTGAATTATTACTTAAAGAAACTAGATTTATTTTGTCTGACAGTGCGGGTTGAGTTCTTTGTCGGTATGGAGGGGGACGGAGTGTCCTAATATTATGTATATTACTGCAGCGTTTACATACGTGCAAAGTAAAATAGATTTAGAAGGAAGGCAACAAAGGCCAGGATTAACGTCAGGAGGAAGAAAACTTTGCCTATCCTGCTATATGCAATATACTGTATGAAGATGAAAAAAAATATATAAAAACCCGCTTTGTTAAGACAACCAGTGTTTTATCTACGTTAAGATGAATGTAACGAGCCTAAGTTTAAATCCTCGTCGCCAACGGGAAGTGAACAGATTATGTGAAGACTATATATAATTGTCTTCATTCGACAGAAACATGTCTTCGTTTCTACCAATAAGTTAATTGTAATTTTGTTTTCATTTTCACATATCCTTTATATTTTATGAGTTAGAGAAAACCTTAAGAACATTTATTACTGAAACTTATGCCTTAAAGAAGGATATATATGTCATAGTTAAATAAAAATTAAGAGTACAAGTCAATCTATACAAAATTCACAGTTTGATCACCCACGAAAGGCAACTTGCTTTCCCTAATTTTAAATACAACTTCTGCAACTTTCGAAATGTATACAAATAAACTTTTTCACCAGCCGTGACCACAACAAAAGAATTTTTTTAGAAGACATTAAAACTTGTACGTTACCAAGTTGGGATGATTCAAAAGCATTTTAATGGTAGACTGAGAGTTCTAGAACTTTCTGGGAAATAAACTTACTAATTGAGAACTTTGGCCAGTGAAAAAAAAAGACAGAAACATGACAGTTAAGATTCGGTGGAGTGTAATAAGCTTGTTTTTTAAAAATGCTGCTTTTTAAATTCAATTAAATGGAATGGAAAAGAGATAATTTTTTGTTCCATTTTTCAATAATTGTTGACTGTTTGTTGTTAAGTTTGATGGAAGGGTTGAATATTCTGCAAAGCGACAATTACACAGAAAATATAAATTTTGAACAATTTATAAGAAGTGAAAGAAGGTACTCCTTGATTTTCTTAGCGAACAAAGTTAATAAATTTATACTCTGTTAACTACAGTTATTATATAAGAGGAGAGGACTTATGTTTTTTTAATAAAAATGGTTATTAAAATTACAATTAAAAATATAAAAAATATATACTTCCGACAGTGCCACAAGCCAAGCCATTGGAAAATAATTATTATTATAATAAATCTGGAACTTTTTCCACATTAACCTAATTTGATCACATATAGTGAAGCTATTCCTAAGACAGTTACGTCATATAATCTCAATAAGTCAAACTTATCGATGAATATCATTTAATCGTTTTACTTTATAACCTATATCACGATAAATCATAAAAGGCACTGGGGAAAGAACTTCTAACAATGATGTATTGCTATACATATTTTATAAGAAGGAAAAAGAATGTACTAAAACAATGTTCGGACTTATTTGACATAATGTGAGTATTAAAAACAAAATGTTATTATATTTTGTGTTTTTTTTATTTTATTTTTGTTTAAAATAAAAAATAATCTTGATTTATTTCATATCTATCTGTGTAGGCGGTAAATCCCGATTCCGCGAGATAAATAGTGCCTGTGTATTGTTCCGCAACCCCTTGTACCCCTTATATAAAAAATCAAAATAAATCAGCTTCTCGCTGTATCCCGCACACAGCAAGGTAGGCAGAGGAAACCTAGTGAAAGACACTCCGTTCCCCACTTTCTGCCGAATTCTGGAGGCATTGCGTGTTAAGTGGCAGAACTCAACGCCGCGCTTAACCTCGACACCAGAGCGAAGAAATGGAAATATACATTTAAGTAAATATTTCATCTCCTCGAGTGGGGATCGAACCCACAACCAGTCGGTTTTACAGTCACACTTTGTGCCGCTGCGCCACGACCGGCCTCACTCCCTTATATATTTAAGTCCAATAAGAATTGGTTCATCTGTTCTGTAGATTAGTCTGGACAAACTAATAGACAGACAGAAAAAAAATGTAAAAATATGTATATTTTGTTTGTGTTTTAGTATCATGTACATAAATAACTATGCACTTGAAAAAACAAGATTACTTTCGCATTTCAATTTTATTTATACGTAATCTAGTAAATCTTTTTTTTTACATAAAAGATCTACCAAATTACCAAACCTCGATACGAGTGTTTGTTTTTGACATTTATTTAAAAAAAAACAACATATATTTAAAAAAAAACATAAAAGTTTGAATGTAGCGGGTACTGAAACTCTTCAAAACCAAATCTTTTCTCCACCTTATGCATTTGCACATTAATAAAGAATGCATTAAGTTACATATTCAACGCCGTAATTCATAAAACTAATTCAGAGTAATCTGAAATTTACACATAGGTGATTTTAGAGAGATTATGTAAAATAATTTTACTAAATGAACAACTATAACTGAACAAACCTAGGTTTTGCTAAGTTTCTATATCTATTTATTCAATATTTCTCACAAAAATATCTTGCTATGGATAATAATATAATAATATCTTCTATTTAACTTAGATTTGTTGAACAAGTTTTTAGGTCACTAGCCCCATAAAAATTTAAGTTTGTTAAAGGATTTATATGACGTCTATCTTTCCACATTTGTCAGGCACTAAGCCCTTGGCGCTCTTTAGGGACTCGCTCGTTGAATTTTGGACGAAACTTTATTTAACATTTTAAATATCTTAGTACATTTTGTATCTTATCGTTACTAAAGTAATGATCTGATAAAAATAAAAAAAATAGTATTAATAGTCATTTTTTTTTATCATCATAATCTTTAAATGTACCTTCCCCTTCTTTGAATTTTAATTATTTCTAAAATATATTATAATCGTCGTATTTGGCGCCGTTATGGCACAATGGTGCTATGTATGACTGTTGAGAATACAATTGCCGAGGAAATCAATTAAATTGAGGAAATTATATTTAGTATTTTCTTTTCCTAGATCAGGCAAGGCGGCAAAGCGCGGCGTTAAGTTCCACCACATATGCATTGCCTCCACAATTCGATGGAGAGTGTGGAACGGGAATGTAATAATGGGAAGGAAGTCCTAGCACTTATTCCCATAATCGTAAGCGGATTACAACGTGAAGCTAAAACCTAACCATAATAAAATAATTACTCAATATTCCCTTAATACACTTGAATAATCTCTATCTCTATATATAATAAGACAGTAAAAATATTTTGTCTGTACATTTAGTAATTTTGACTGAAATGGATAAAAGGACACTTAAAAATAAAGCAAAAAGATTTTTTTTGAATTTCTTGTCTGTCTGTCGACATATTTTTGTCCGCATTTTTCTCTGAAAGTACTGAACCGATTTACTTAAAAATTTCATCAATTGCTTTGTTTTAACTCAACTTAAATACTAAAGTTTAGTTCATCAAAATCGGTTCGTTAAAAAAAAGTTATCGTCATTTGAAAGAAGTCGTAATTAATTCAACACAGAGATAAAGAACGATCTTGAAAGAAATATCAAGTAAATACAAAGATTTTTTGGTTGGTTCGTTCATATAATATATGTAACTTATTTAAAAACTGTACAGGAGTTAATATGCAATTATTACAGTTATTTTACAAAGATAACTTATTTACTTACTTATTATGAATCCTTCAAATCAATAATTTAACATTTAAGACTGTTTCTGAATGATTTAATTAAATTATTTACTGACATCAGCACATTTAACAGAGTATATTATATAGGTAAAAAGAACATAAAGTTACAAAAATATATACGTGTAATAAATAATTAGCTTTATGTATATTTTATAAATATCAAATATCAACAATGGTAGTATTTTTTTATTTAAAACAATCAAAAATTCTTTGACGATAATGTCGTAAAAAAATCATATTAGTATTAGAAGTCATTATAGTTGTCGATCAATTCTGCTTATTAAATCAATAATCATGTATTTTAAGCGGGCGAAGCCGTGGGCGAGCCGCTAGTATTGAATAAATATTTATCACCATTTAAATATCTTCTAACTAAGAATAATATAAGGAAAATCCAAAAGTAATAAGAATTCTGTAACCAAAGACTCATATAGTTCATAAAGTGAGCAGTTTATGAAAACATAAATTGTACTAAACTTTCAATTTATTATTCTAAGTCCGTATGTTCTAAGACATAGGGGCGATTTTTCAAAATATACTATTATTTGCTAGTGGCCATAACTTTTGAAAGTAATACAGTAGCTACCAACAATGTATAACAGGCGTGTGGTGTTCTTAACTATTTTATACTGAAACTAGTCATCGCCTGTCACTTTGTTTGTGTGGACTTTAAGGTTAAGTCCAGGAAACGCGCGGCGACGCACGTTACCGCGTGATTTTACCGTTCAGATAGCGGCAGCTTGCGCGCGGAATTCTAGTGTGATCAATCAATTAGAGACGTGGAGGAGGCTTGTGTGATTTATACCGTAAACTGCGACATCGTCGTCGAATAAACAAAAAAGAAAAACTGACAAACAAATATGATACTGAGTTCACCATATTTTAAGTCAAAAACTATTTTATGTTAGGTACCTGCTTATGACTTTATATCCCATACTAAGATCCACACGAGATCAGTTTTTCAAGTACTTTGAGATGTTGATTGCATCCTTTGACTTTTTGTATCGTCGAAAATGATTTGCAACCTACCGATGGTACTGTAAGATATTGCATATCACCAATCGCATCTCATTTTTCAATTTTATCAACTAGTATATCAATATATCTCGTTTTTCATTTCCGTGCGGCCGTCCGTCTCAAACCGCGCGGTTCAACTGAACTGGTCGATTCACAATTGTAGACCTTAAACCGTGCGCCTAGCTAACCGTGCGTTGCCGCCCGTTCGTCTGAACTTAGCCTATAGATAAGACGTAAAATAGACTTTCTTGTTTCGTTCGTTTCGTAAAAATTTCGGGAAATCTTCTCTTAGTTCTTCTCCATACTCTTATTTCTTTTTCCTCTTTTAACTTTAAAAATTCAGTTGTTTCATTTGTGTATTGTCTGTTAGTTACCCAGTTACGAAATAATCTATACTAATTTAATAAAGCGGAAGAGTTTTTTTATTTCTTTAAGCGCTCTTTTCTTTAAGATCCCTGGGTCTTCTGGTCCGATTTACTTTCTTTTTATTTGGTATGAAAGCTACATTCTTCAAGAGTGCTATAACATCGGTGTAAGTCTAATTTAGCCTTAAATTATGAAATAACAATAATAAGGAACGCCATCGAATTGCTTAAAGCGCGTGTGCTGCAAATACAGTTAATTATATGTCAGTATGTTGTATGCCAAAAATATTCAATTATATTATTTCTAAAAAGAGTACGCGATACCTTATACCTAACTATTATAAAAAATGACAATAAGGCATTTTGTGACAAAAAACAAACAAGCCTAGGCTCGAGTCCCGCGGGG
Source organism: Heliconius erato demophoon (assembly GCA_018249695.1). NCBI lineage: Eukaryota > Metazoa > Arthropoda > Insecta > Lepidoptera > Nymphalidae > Heliconius > Heliconius erato. The sequence continues at coordinate 7,363 of DWQW01008560.1, forward strand.
GGCGCCCTTGCCGCCGATGACATCCTATCATACAGTCACGTAGTATTCATGATTGAATGTATCAATCTGTTGACAAATGCAGCATAATAAAAGTATTTTAGATGGTATGCGGGCGAAGCCACAACCAGTTGGTTTTACAGTCACACGTGCCGCTGCGCCATGACTGGCCTGGTTTTAATAAAATGATCTTTGAGAAAATAATTAATTTTCACAAGTTATACTTAATATTAGTCCTCATTCATCTCAAATTCAATGCAGAGTAATGCAACATATTCTAAAATTATTTTTCATGTTTTTATCATAATTTTCTTTTAAAATTTACACTATAAAACAATGTAACAGCTCACTACTTAACCTTAAAGATTATCTATCTAATAAATAAATAATATATTATCGACGATCCTTTGTGAAAAAACCTCCTCCAACAGATTTTGTTTGTATCGAAAAATTGTTTTTGTAGAAGTAAAAATATAAAGTGCTAAATAAATATAAGTCACTAAGCTAGGATTAAAGACTATTTTTTCCTCTAAATAGGTCATACCCTTAGTATAGTAGTAGCAATTACATATAATTGCTACTTGAGAAAATATGTATTTTTTTAGAGACTTAACTTTTTTTGTTTCAGATACTGTATAAGCTTCTTTACGGGACTAAGGAATAAATGAAATATCTTTTGTTATTTCTTATTATACATGAAAAGTATAAATGAAATAAGCATATGAATTGAGTGATTGCGTAACTGTACGTATTGTTACGTATGTACAGAGGACTCCGCGGTTTACGAGCACAAGCGTGCTAGTGTAAACGTGTTATGTATGCGATTCCCACTCTGGACAATTTTTTTTATTATTTTATTTTCATGTTCCGTTAACGTAGATGGAGTGGCTTTTTGCCACTCAAGAAGCAATGCATTAAGGATTCGCCTGCTATGTGCGGGATACAGCGTACTGCTGAAAAAAAAATTGTACTTGTATCTAAAATTTTTAAACAAATTTAAAAAAACACAATAGGATAGCACACGACGTTTGATCTCTCCTCAGGGACTGATTTTTTTTCATATCTCTGCACTTAATACGAAATTTCTCAAACTCTTTTTTATTTCATGCAATTCTACTACGCCACGACGGTGTGATCATTATTTTATACAAATACAAAGATTTAAATAGAATAGAATTTAACAATTGCATTCAAATAAGCTCGTATGGAAATGCTGAAACTTTCCAGAACAGCTGTTTAATCTGAATAGCAAGTACTTCCTAAGCAGTTCAAGGCGGAATATCGAATGCTCTAATACCATGTGTTTCCTTGTATGACCGAGTTGGATGAATAGATTTCGAACTATTCGTGTGATATAATATTTAATGAGTAGCTGAGTTATGACGCCGTAGTTGCGCAGCGGGACAACCCTGATCGTAAACAAACAAGCAATTGTAGGTTCGATTAGTACTAAGGGAAATTATTATATTGAATTTATTTTTAAAATAACACGCAACTAACATAGAAAGTTCTAGGAAAAGTGGGAAACGGAGTATTTTAACCCTGTTTTCTCTGCGTAGTCGGCTTTGCGAGATAAATCGTGTTAGTTGAGATATTGATAAATTATATGATAGAATTAAGGAAATTTCATATAAAATTAACAAAAACGATGTATAAATGCTCGTATCTTTTGTTTAGAAGGTTAGAAGGTTAATTTTTTCTGTGCTACTGTGCCTCCACGCGACCTCAGTACAAAAAGACGTCTTGACAGACACACATACAAACAAAAAAGTGATCTTTTATGGACGGAATCCTAAAAATGAATATTTCGTTATATAAAATTTATTGTTTTCACTGTTATGAAATAAAAAACATTTTCACATTCACATTTGATGGACAGCAGCGTCAGTGGGTTGTTATTGATCTACCAATCAATTTGTAAGCTTCGTACTGCATGTCGTATAAAAACCAAACATATTATTTTTTTCTTCATTTTTCACCGAAAAACCCCTTTTTGATTGCATTTCCAATTGGTCCATATAGTGAATACTCGTATTTTTATTTTCTATAAAAGTGTTTTTCTACTAAATATCTGTTATTTTTAAAGCGTGAGCCTTGTATATTGTAATTGTATTTTTTTTAAATAAATAATAATAAAAAGTTGCTCTATATAAATATTATTGTCTATTTAAAAATATATATTAATAATTAAATATTTTGTTCAAGTAAATAATTTTGAAAGACGCGATGTGATATTTGGTTTTAGGATGTACTTCCTATAATTGTATAACACTCTATGGTTATATAGAATCTATTATTTCTATTCTAATTAAGATATATTAGGGCTAAAGGTTTTGTCACCTTCTCTTGATAATTCATGGAATATCAAGGGAAATATAGGTATACTTAAATTATACTTAAATTTTGCTCTCTTTTTAATATTACCTCGCTTCTATTGGTCATAGTACTATCATACATATTCCTCCCTAAGCCTTTCTCATTAAGTAAACCATCTAATATATAATGCAGCTAGCTAGCTATATATATTATATATGTAATATTAGTAAGAAAGTATAAATTTTGCTAGAAAATAGTAGTCTATTAGACTTTAATTTATTTAGATATATTTTTTGTTATTGTTTTCCATGAACATTAAGGTATCTGTATATCTAATAGTGCTCCAGTACAAATAATCGGGTTAGTTATTTTTTTGTTTGCATAATAAATAAAAAAAATATTCCTATTATTGCTATATAAAAACATTTTAAAGCGAAATAGCAAAGTAAATAACAGTTTTGTGTGGAATAGATTCGATTAACTGAGAGTTGACATTTGTTTTGTCAATACATCACATGTGTTACTTTCGCCTATAAGCTTTGTGTCCAATTAACACTGTTTGATGATGATGTTATAAAACGTATAGGAAATTATATGTGACCTTTTTAAATTTATGTATTAATATGTAGAATTAATATTTAAGTTATATGATATTTAAATTTTATACACAAGGACAAAGTGCGGCGTTAGGTTTCGCCTTTTGTTGTATCATCTGTTGGCCGTAGTTTTCATGGAAATTGAAGAAGAAGACTCTCCATTAAATAATGATTATGATTATAATACAATTTTCTTTATTAACATCTAAATAACGTAAAAACTTGAATTAACAAGTTAAATTAAAGTCAAGTGCTGTAATCTAGTAGGCGTATATTATAATCACTCATTTACATTGCCTATTGTACGTGATATCTGTGAATGTAAGTTTCAAAGGAATATCTTTTTAAGCTAAACAGTGTAAAGAGATTTTCTAAATGTCAACGTCAGAGGGCAGAATGGGGGAAATTAGTATTTATTTAATTAATTATTTATTTTATTGATTAAATTGTGTTTTTCAATGCTAGCAGGGTTGACAGAGGGAACCTCGTGTGAAGCTACTCCGTTGTCTACTTTCTGATTGAATTCAAGATATTGCGGTTTGAGTGGCATAACTCAATACAAGAAAGATGAAATGAAAACAATTTAAATATTCAAAACTGAAAATCAAACAAAAACTCATATACAACTTTTTTTAGCTTCACGCTGTATCCCGCATAAAAATTGGTAGGCAAGGGGAATCGATTGTTAAGACACTAGATTTCCCTATTTCCGCCCAATATTTTCGAAATATATTGCACGAGTGGCAAAACTTTGACTTTGACTTAAGAAAGGATGCTTACTAACACAATGAAAAAAACACTTTGTCATTCTTATTACTTAATCACAATTTTTTAGGGTTCCGAAGCCAAATGGCCAAAAAAACCCTTATCATTTGATAATGCTCTTCTGCCTGTCCGTCTGTATGTCATTATCATTTTACTCGGAGACTATTGATAATGTATCTGTAGCACATCCTACATGTAACACAGAGATGAAAAAAAAAATCAAGAGAATAAGCCGTGTCCGTCACTACAGGTCTTTCTAATTGATATGGAGGCTTCTAACAAAGTTTTTTGATTGTCTGCCTCTGAGCTTTTGAACCACTGAGAACAAAATTGTAAAATAAATCAGGATTATAAAATGCAATAAAAACTTCAACAAAAATTGAACCGTGGAGATGCGATCTCTTCGTAGGATATGCGAAGTCAGTTTAGCTAATTGAATCAGCTATGAAGAGACATATAGAATGGCAGGTACTAGTGAGGAGGTCACGGTGAGAATGAAGAAGAACGTGCTCAGCTGGTTTGGGCACGTCGAACGAATAAGAGGAGTTAGGTAGTTGGATAATTACGTTAAAAATATCATTCAACCGAATTAAAAACGTTCTCATATTTGAAATCGATTAAAAAAACGCATATCAAGTATAATATAATGATGATGGTGCATTATATTTTTTGTTTGCTGCTACAGAACCCTTTATAGGCGAGTCTGACTCGCTCTTGGCCGGTTGATTTAATTATTTTGAGTTAATTTACTATTCTTTATCGGCTACTGTATTTTGTCTCAATGTTATGTACAAGTATATTAATAACTAAAACTACACATATTTTAAATTAGATACAATTTGAACCATCCACAATGAAGTTGGCTAATTGAGGCACTGTCAATAATTTATTTTGCAAACTCGCTCCGCCCAGCTCTACCTTCACTAATAAACCTGTTTGTCCAATTAACAAGTTTAACATTTGACGGAACTTTGTTTCGAAACCAGCAGGTTTTCAGTAAACATTAATAAAAGTTAATTTAAAATAGGCAGGTTATAGTATAATTTGATGCGTAGTTTTTAATTTGGACAAAAATATATAAATTTGTATTGATTAAGTAAATAATTTTAAATTGTTTCTTTTTTATTTTATTTTTTTATACTAAGGTAGGCATAGGGAAACTAGTAACGTGGTGTTAAGGTACTCCGTTTCCATTTCTTTTCTCCACACTCAGCCGAATTCTAGAAGCATTGCATCTTGTGTGACGAAACGCCAAAACGCCTTTTTGGTTGCTAGAGCCAGGAAAAGGAAACATTTAATATTTCCTCAAGCGGGAATCGAACCCACAATCTGTTAAGTCTCTGTCAGTAGTACGCTTTTGCTCCTGCCCCATAGCTGATTTCAAAATGTGGTTTCCAATTTTGTGTATGATTGTTTAGATTGGGAGAATTAAAAAAACGAAATGAAAGTAGAAATATCAGCGTCTTGATATAAAAGCATATGCCTAAAGATGTACAAAAACAAAAATTATGACGACAGCTAGATTTTTTTTTTTTCTATTCAGTTATTCATTTTTTAGCATATAGCAAGCAGGTTAGGAAACATTGCACAGGGACGTTGCGTATTGAGTACCTCAACACGCCATTTTGTCTTATCGGAGAAATCGAACCCACAACCGGTTAGGTTTACAGGCAAACGCTGCGCCATTGCGCTACAAAGCGCTCCAGAATTAGTTTAGGCGTTATCAAAACTGAATATAGGAGTCACAATTTCATATAACAGTTTCAATATAAGTTTGACATTACATTCTTTTCCAATATTGTGAAAATAATAAAAAAAAAAGGAAATCTAGTCCAGAAGTCAGTATTTTATTTTCTTAAACAGAAGAAGAATTCGAAACACAAGAAACAAGAAGCAATTAAACGACAACGCCACTTATTACATTCTTTCATCCGTAGTCCCTAACGAGGAAAAGCAAAGAGATAATCTAAAAAATCGGTCAAAAGCAAATAACCCAACATCAAGGACACAAGCAGCGGTTAATTATAAGGCAAAACCATCGCCATCAAATCACAGAATTGTTGATTGGACAAACAAAATTTATCGGGAAATGTGAATAAAATGGAACTTAATGATCGGCAACGCTGTTAGAATTGAGTTACATTTTTATATTATTTGACTGAAAAAAATATTTTGATTCTAAGATGTGAGATTTCTGAGATTTGATTTCTAAGATAAGGAAGTGCTGTATTCCGCATATAGCAGGGTAAAAGAAAGAAATTTAGTGTTAAGACACTCCAGTACTGCTGAATGGCGTAAATGCCGCGTTATGTTTTACTAAAAGATATTAAATATATATGTACATATACATTATGTGATTTAAATGTTTTGTTTACTGTTTATAAGTTTTATAAGAAATATGACCTTACATTCTTATTTTTATCTTCACGCTATATCCCTTATATAGTAGGGGAGACAGCGGGAACTTGGTAGCCTAGTGTTAAAATACTCCGTTCCTATTAAGACATTTCAGTTCCCCACTTTCCGCAGAATACTGAAGGAGTTGCGTTTTGAACGACAAAGTGAGAGAATTAAAATATTTCATTTTCTCAAGTGCAAATCGAACCTGTGACCTGTCGCGTTTACACGAATATACCCCTACGCGATAACAGGCCTCCGTTATAGCATTACATTTACAGGGCAGTATTACCCTTTCGCTAATCAAAAATATAACATTTAAAGTATATGAAAATAGCATAAGGAAATATCGTTCTATATTTTCAAATCAACAATCCGTTTTAAAGACAACCA
>DWQW01008561.1:0-13823 GCA_018249695.1 Heliconius erato demophoon
GTGTGATTCCTGTTGTGATGTAAGGTGGCATTGTGTGGGGATTAGCTATAAAGTTGTTAATGTGTTTGAGTATGTAAGGATGAATGTGTGTAAATTTTTTCATCCAGAAGTTATGGATGTGATCTGTTATTATTATTATTATTATTATATTCGGCATTGAAAAGGTGGGGAATTTAAGTATCTTAATGGGGAACAAAGTGCCTTTACATTAGGTTCCCAGGTTCGGTTCCTCTGCCTACTCTGCTATGTGCAAAATGCAGTGTTAAGATAAACAAAAAAGATAAATTTAAATTAGTCTCTAAAACTTTATATTAATTAAAAATAGGCTACCGTGAATTAGTGAGACGTCTGACTATAAAAATTTTGGATTTTTTATGAATTTCATTGTTATTATTTTCATTTCTCTGTTTAGGTAAGACAAATTGTATTGTTGTGTTTTGCTACTTAACACAAAAAGCGAAAAAGTGAGAGTCTTGACATTATGTTCTCTATAAATACCCTGTTACATACGGGATAAAGCGTGAAGCTTCTTAAAATAAATTTATCAATATTAGTATTAAACAAAATACATATGAAAATGCTTTAAAATATGTATCACATTTTATTTTCGAAATCAATAATAATATCTCGTAAAGCTTTTAATATTATAAAAACTCTTAGCTATAATTTAAAAATATTTAGATTAAATTGTAAGTAAAATGTAAAAACAGCTATCTTTCGTCTAAAATTATTATAAAATATATTAATTTTAACGCTCGTGCTTGTCTTTCTGTACAATTTGGTCTCGTGTATTCTCCCTCTGTATCTTTAGATTTGTGTAGGCTGGCGTATAAACAGCTAGATAAGCCGACTACGATTCAAATAAATACCCAAAGGTTTTCAATTACAAGTGGCGGTGCTAAATCAGGTTTCTATCGCTTGGCTTATTAACTGTTAGATTGCGTTATTATTTTATAGATTAAATATGAATATTCTAATAATTAAAATATTTTCTTTTTCAGTTTCACGCTGTATCGCGTATATACCGGGATAGGTAGAGGAAACCTAGTGTTAAGACACTCCGTTTCCCATTTTCCGCCGAATTTTTGAGGTATTGCATGTTGAATGGCGGAACTCAATGCCTCGCTTTGCCTTGGTACCAGAGCGAAGAAATGAAAATATTAATAAATAAATATTAATAAATAAGTTTATTTCTCTGAATATTTTTTTAATATTATAATTCTATTACATGGTACGATTAGTAGATGCCCACTTGTGCATATCTCATTTTTTCGTAAGCAAATCTGCAGAAGCAGCAAAAAAAAGGAATATGAACGAAACATCAAGCGCTTCAATCACTTCACTCTCAGAGCACCCTCCAGTATAAGCATCATAACAAGTTAAAGATTAAAATGAGATGATAAGAAACGAATAAGAAATCTCGCCGAAAATGCGCAGGTACCCTATTATAAGGCGGTCATTTTTACAAGGGATTCCTTGGTTCGATATGGCGGGCAATCATTACGCGGACGAAGTATGTGCAACGAGGCGGCTTTTTGTAAGATCTACGGAGATATCTTCGGGTCTTAAATATGCGGTGTAAACGTATCAATGGGTTGCACAGGTATTTCGTAGTTCAATTCATCTCACTCTGCCTCGCCCTTGATCGAGCGCGGCGCCACAAAGTGTTAACGATACGCTCTTTTGAAATCTATTTTAAAGGGCTCGATGCCTATTTGCGAATTACTATGTAAATTTCTCACCAGCCGCGGCGAATTGAGTTTTACTTTCTTGTTCGTTTTATATATAATTCTGGCTCAGTAAAAGTTTTTCAAACCTATTTTGCTGGATATTGCTTTAATGATGTGGTTCTCTCCGTCACGTCTCGATTTATACTCGTTGGATTACTTTTTTACCGCTTGTTTGTATTTGTAAAGTATCTCCAAATACAAAAAAATAAAAATGTAATCATATACATTTTTCGTAATACATTTAAATGGATGTTTAAGCTCATTTAAAAATAATACTATAGTTATTTTGGATATCTTTAGCTACCTAATTAAAAATTCCAAATTTATTTAATAAATTTTGTTACAAACTGAAGTAACTCGCAAGTACAACACGTCGCGATTGTTAAAGAAAGAACAATTCAAGCGATACAAGATAAAAGTAAAGGCGTGAAATAAATTTATTTGTAACTGGCAACCAATTGGTATTTAATTGGCGTGTCAGAGGAGTGCTGGCCTCCCCGCTGTTGAGAATGGAAATTATGTTGATTCTTCAGATGATTTGCCTTTTCTCTTTCGTCTTATTTGTGTTTCAAAAATAATGTATTGTTTTCGACTTAACTATGTCGCTAAAACGTAAGTACCTATATATTAATGTATTTCGTATAAAAATTTAACACAATTACCTATACAAATATATAGATATATATTTATTTTTTTAATACTATATTTCATATGCAATCATGAAACATATTCCTATATTCCGAGATGAAAACAATCTAAATGCAATTATAATTGTTATTTATGGCATACAGCTTGAATTTTAAATTAATCTGATTTATTACAAGTTCAAAACGCGGACGATTTATATGTAAGATCACGCGAACTCTACTCCGTGTGATTACTGGTATTTATTTGCTTCTTCAGACTTGAGCCTATTCGTATAGCTTATTTAATAGAAATATTACATATTCACGTGTTACGCCTTTCGTAGTTTGATATACGAGGCCCTTTATCATTATATCGTTAGAATAAGATTCTTTCGCTATCCAATATTCTTTTTATTTTACTTTGTAAATCCTTAAGAACTCAGTTTTATTAATGAGAGAAATTACATAATACTTTGATGTTGGTAGTCGTTTGCATAAATATTAAGGGATCAGAATTTCCTTACTGGAAAACTTCATTTGGCCAATTTACAAAACTTTTGGGACTAACTTATATATTATATTATGGACTACGATGAGTCCCTACGAAAGCCGAAGTCCTATTTCTCATGAGAATTGTTGTATGATGATGACATACCAAGATAATAAGTTAGTATTAATCACCGCGTTGTAAATCTTCTAAACATTCCTAATGAATGTGAAAGGTGAAGACATTTAAATAAACATGATGAATGGAGATTAAAAAGGTGTTACATTGTAGAATATTTTGAAGTTTTAATTAAACAGGTTATCAAGTTTGAGCAACTAGTAATATTTATAGTATAAAGCTCAAAGTTGTAAACATAAACCGAAGTGGTAACAGTCCAGTATTTAATAGCAACTATTTTGTTTTTACACTGTCAAGCGATATTATCATATTATCATTATATCATGGGCGGCAGCATTATTGCAACAAAGTCTCTCTAGTCTCAGAATACATCACATTTAAAAGTACATCATTGCTTTTATGTAACACATCAATGTCACAAAAAACTATCATTATATTACAAAAAATAACATTCGTACTTGTAATACAGAACTATCCCGACTTCAGACTGTGAATGAGATTTTAAATAATTACTTTTAAAATATAATTTCAGATCCAAAATATATAAAATGTATTTATATATTCATATTCACGACGCTACATACTCTAAGAGCCAAGCACCGCACCGGTTTGCACCATGCTATTTACTCGCGTGGCAAAATAATTAAACATCCTCGCAGTTTTTTACGTTCTCAGAGAGCGTGGAACCGACCATTAAAGTATCAAGTTTCCGATGAGGCTAACTCGATGATTGGATCCGTCTTAGTCTATGTCGGCACCTGCTACTAACATGAAATGGGAATTGCGTGTTGCTGCAAGTATGCAAAACGGTCCTTATTGCGGGATATGGAAACTTATAGAATGTACTTTTACGGAGAGACAATTTTCCATAGAGATTTGTATTTTTTTTGTCACATATTCGATTTATTTATAGTAATGTTAATAATAAATGTCTAGTAATTGTTTTAGTTGTTTGTATTTTATAAAAGGCAGTATATTTGCATTATTGCCCAATAAATTAAATCGCATCTTAGAACGTCTTACGCTTACGACCCAATTTTTTGAGCCGTTATGCAAACTCCGCCTACCAATTTGAGAACGGCGAGTAAAAAATTGACTCACTATGGAAAAATAACAAGCAATTTCCCTTAAAAGCGTTTTTAACGTATCGGGTCGTAGGTCCTTCGCCTTAAGGCTTAATTCGAGATGGAAAATCGGCCAACCTCGATATTTCTGCCAACCATTATCGCCAGCTGCAAGTGAACCGTATGATTTTGAATTTTAATTCCACATTGGGCACATTTTCGTTTGGTTTTGGATTTCATTTTATAATTATAGGAAATTTGATATTGATAATTAATTAACTTGGGATATGCAAAATTCAGTTATAAAACATTATACTACTCGATTATACCAATGTTACATTATGAAAATGATTTTTTTTACATATAATTTGACCACTTAAAGCACCCGTATACTACGAAACATAGTTATTATCATAACGTAACGGTTACTGAAGTAATAATAATACCAACTCTTTATTGTCCACCCAAGAAAAGGCACCGAAATACCATAAATAATATATACTTATATATATTGACACAAGACAGCCTTATTGCCTAAATAGCAAGAGTAAATAGCACATTGAGATACAGATAGGGTGCAAATAGATACAACAAAATTAAGACAAATGCTTAATTAAGATGCATTCTGTGATATTTGCGTATATTACGGTATATTTTCAGGTAACGTAATATACCTACCATGTTATTATTGTTATTGTAAGCTCCGTCGGAAGTAACCGTTTATTTGAAGGTTCAATGTAGATATCAGTTGAACGATAATTGGTAGGTGTCGAAAGCCACTCGACAGAGTAGTTAACACCTTTGTAGCAAGTTTGACTGCGTGATTTGCTTATCCTGTTGGCAATTATACACGTTTGTGGATGTTTGCAGTTTGATTTACAAATACAGGTGCCCCATTTCTTTGATTTTGACGCCTTTGATAGTGTGAAATTATGATAAGAGTCCTAAGAAAATAAAAGATTATGGCTTAATTATTGAGTCAACACTAAAGCATCATTGAGCATTTTGATTTTTGATAACGCTCATTTACGACATATCAACTTTTGAAACTCGGTTTGTCTTAAATGAAATATGAACCGACCATAATACTAAATCTAAAAAAATTGCTATAGGGTCATCAGATTTTCCATTCGTAATACTCACACTGTAACAAAGGCAGAGAGTCGGTCGTGATTTATCTGGCTGCATCGGCGACCTGCGAACAGCTCGTTTATTGCCCGCTCGTTATTTATAATTTATTTTTAACGGTCACCGATTTGTAGTCGTATTATTATTATATCTACTACGGTATGCGTCGGTGAGGGCGTCGTAACCGCCACACCGCCACACCGCCGTAAGTACGTGTTTGGTTTATCGATCAAAATCACCTTTTTTTTTGTGCTCATGTGCTCATTTCTTTCCTAGAGATAATATGGATGATTAAAACGTGAACTTTACTTTCTAAATGTTTTAACGTTCGTTATATTTGGAGACTGTTATTGACTTATAAACGTATACTTTGATACAGGTTCGTACAACGTTGTTAGTAATATATAATTTGCCGAACGATTTTAATATGACGCGATTAAATTATACTGTTCTGGTTGTTTAATACAAGCATTGCTGTTTATTTTATTTTGTTACTTACTGCTCTTTTAGCTGAGTAGGCAGATAGAGACTAGTTTAAAGTCACACAGTGTCCACTTTCCTTCCATTTTTTTTCGCGTTAGGTGATGGACCACAATGTTATTTTTCGTCTAGTTGCCTAAAGAACGCTTACATATGTACTTATATAAGTTTGAACATATTATTTTTCTTAAATATTTTTGTTTCTTTGTTTTTTGAATATTTATATTTTTTAAATATATATTTTTATAATTTTATTTAAAAAATACAAATATATATTTTTTTCTAAAAATAAACTATGAGGTTTTTATATTTGTTAAATTATTATTTTTACTATATTTCCTGAATATTATTTAGAATAGGTTGTTGTCCCCAATGGAATCCCTATCGTAAACTTGTTCTGTGTGTTTTCCAAGTTGTCAAACATTGTCATAACAGCAAAGGAAGCTTTATAGCATGTACGCTCGCTACGGGTATGTTTCCGTTACATGAGTTTGCCATTTATGTTATGTCTTTGACGATCAATTAAATGCTATTATTATTTTTATTTTAAAAAATAGCTTTAATAATGACGTCGAGAATCAATCACTGTTCCTTTTGGTAACTTAACTTTTGAATCTGAATTGAATATTTTTTTTATTGTTTATGTTTTCTCTCCTCGTTGGATATAGCTGGTGAACCAGCTAACCGAATAACTCTTACAATGGGCAGTAAGTTGAAAACGAAAATGTAGTAATTTCTTTATCTTATCGATATGATGACGTAAAATTTCATGTTCGTTTTTTTCTTTCTCAAACTCTTATACACATAATTATATTATTTATAGCAAAGCAAAGGAAACACTCAACAGGGACTATTGCACGACATGAGTGTAGGTATTCGAATATAGTTCGTAAATAACAATAGATTTTCACTGAAGCACTCATCGCGCCGTACCAACCGACACACGTAGAGGGACCGCGAGCTATGTCAATGAATGATATAGTTTGGCTACATGATTTGACCGTCGATACACGCGGCAGATTTACAATGCGACCAGAAATTTATAGCAATGTTCGATCTAGATGTAATTTAATGTTGTTGGCGCTCGTAAATCAAGCACATCCAATACTCGCGCTGATATATATACGTACATACGAGTGCATGCTCGTCTTGTGTCTCGTACCGTATATCGTGTCCATCGCGCTTATCTTAGCCTCAATTACATCTGATGTAAAGATAAAGGTGATTTAATTAACTAATTAACATAATATATTTTTATTTTATAGCTGTAATTTTTTTCTTAGTAGTAAAATTTGTCTTGACGTTTCATTAAGTAGTTATATTTCATTTTATGAATGTGGGTTTAGTATGAGACAGGATTTCTTCTTGAGGAACGCATTTAAAATGGTATTGCTTCAGTAGTTTGAGAGTGGATTAACGTGTTTTGCATGTGGTGATGTGAATAAAGGTGGAAATAATAAAATAGTGGACTTTTTTTTATAATATTTCTATTCACCCTTTTATTTATTATTCATTGTCAGGTATTTAATTACGTTTTATAACCTTTTAAAAATATTTACATAAATGAATTAACTGACATTAAACATTTTTAAATTGGTGTGCAATGCAGTTACTGTAGCGGATCCCAGGAATGTAGAGATGCAGGATATACAATATCTTTCTGTCATTTAATAAATAAAGTGAGTATTTTCTACAAATTAGGTAGAACAAGTGTCATTTAACTGTACTATCATATTAATAGTATATTGGTCTGTATAAGGACCTCACGTGCGATACAAATGGTCATGTAGAGAAGATATGTACGGTTCTTCATAGCTAAGTTTATCGTCCAATGCCAATGTTTAAATCTAAAAAAATATACTATACGTTTAATATTTCTAGCTATGGTTATCTCGGTTGTTCTACGTTTATAGAAGTACTAGAGGCCGCCCGCGACTTCGTCCGCGTGGAAACGCTATGATAACGTAACAATATTATCAACATAAGAAATATGGTAACTAAGTATTGCAAAGCTCTAATCATAGGTCTATTGGTAGCTACTGCAGTATGCTCCTATAAACTATATTTAACGATTTTTTTTCTTCAGCATTAACATGCAGATTTTTCGCTTTAAAAATACGTGAGCAAACCACATAGAGCTGCCCTTGAGAAAAACATGGCGTGTCCAAATGTAGGTCTGCTACCTTCAAGGTTTGACCCTGAGATCACGCATTCAGTTTTCAGAAGCGATAAATGTATATATATTCAATTAGGAATCAATCCCGCGGGAACTCCGGGATAAAAAGTAGCCTATATGTTATTCTGGGTCTTCAACTACCTACATATCAAATTTCATCGTAATCGGTTCAGTAGTATTTGCGTGAAAGAGTAACAAACATCCATACATACTCACAAACTTTCGCATTTATAATATTAGTAGGATTATTGCGATTCAGTTCAAAAAATCTGTAAATTTATATGCTATGTTCATCAGACATCAGATTATCACTGTGATGAGTAAGTCCAGATAGTACTAGTAATAAACTATATAAATATTAAAATATAAAATAAGCATCGATTTTACTTATTGCCTTTTTTCTAAGAAAAGTGTAATCTTTATATTATAAAAAAACTTAATATTAATAAAAATAACCTTTTCTGTCTGCTTTTACACTTTCACAATTATAAAGTTTTAGTTTTTAGTTTGTAGAACTAAAGTTTCGCCATATTTAAGAATATCCGATGTTTTTTTTGTAGCGAGCAATAAAGTTGACGAGGATGTTTTCCATATTTGTGGCCGCGACCGGTGGTAACCACTTTTACTGCCTAGAAATAATTATAGATCGCAACGCGCGTGAGACAACGCTACCACTCGTTTTTGTGTTTCACGTCGGCTTTGTACGTATTATAGGTTCTCCTGAGAAATATCGACGGCGTAAAAAACTTAATTGTAGACTATACGTTTGTGAATTTTATGTATATATTGTTTAGTTGTTTGTTTATAATTTATATTGATATTTACTTTTTTATTTTTAGTTCTATCATTTCAAGAAAACGAGAGAAAATCTATAGATAGAATACGCCGTTCTCCACTCCTGTTTATTTATAATTATTGAGTTTTAGATCGATCTGATCCTACTTAACATCATATCTGATACCTAAAGAAAACTTTTAAGGAAAACGTAAATTATTACAATTATTATCTCTAAAAGAACTTATATTCAGAACCATTTTATTTTATATTACATTTTACGTCAAAAATATATATTCGTAGTAGATATATAAAAATTCACAATTTTAACAAAAGTAACGAATTGTAGACACTTCCAAGGCAACTTAGTGGAACAAGGGCTCCTATAAAAACTAGTTGCGCCATTTATGTATTTGGAATAACTTTACTGGTGTTATTAATGAAACGGTACTAAACAAAAAGTATGTGTTTTCTCTTAAGGGTATAACTACGTTCGCGACTGGCTACCAGTGCCTTTTATGGAAGAGCAATTATTTATTTGCACATCGCACTTCTTATTCTTTATACAATAGATATTTTAAGAGGTCGTCGTGACTCAGTGGCATAAAATGTGACCGTTTACCTCGACGTATGTGGGATTTGCATTCGAGAGAATGATATTGTTATTATTTTCATTATCTCACTCTGGTGGTGACAATATAAAGCGCAACGTTGGATCAGGTCAGTCTTACTGGACACGCAGAGCCTTGAATAATCGGTGGTATTGGGGACCGAACTGTCTTAACAGGTTCCATGAGACTATCCTGCTATATGCGGCATACAATGTGAACCTATAGTGAATAGATAGATAATGTTACGGAAAATGTTAATATTGTTGTAGGTTCAGGTAAAGTTAATAGTGAAAGTTATCACAATCTTAGCTGAATGTAATAGTTATAAGTTTAAACTCCCTGAATTAAATGAAAATGAGTGTATTTTAAATTATTTTTGCCAGATCATATAAAGTGATGAAAGTACAATGTGAAAAATATAATATCCTTGTCACTAAATTAGCTCCGAACACTCAGCAAAATGTTTATATGCACATATATAAAACTCAAACAATTTTTCGGCCGAAAACAGATCATTTAAAAGATTTTATGGTAAATTATTTTTGTATTACATTTTAGTAAACGGGGCGAGGCTACTGAGATGATTTGTTGTGATCCGAAAGCGCTCGTTACACTTCCATATAATGACGCACACCATTTACTCAAACCAGGGTTAAGGCTGCAATTCAAGTTCCTTATCATCGGTTCCAGGTATTCATTACATGTGGAGGTTTTAGTCAAATTAAATTGGATTTGCGACCGTAAAACGTATTAAACATAAATCGTTAAAAACTTTAATGTTTACATAAATTGATGCAATAAACTCGACTCGTAAAAAATTTAACTTGGGTGGTACTTAACATAAATTATAATTAATCTAAATAAAGAAAAAAAATTAGAATAATTTGAATATATCCGAAAATTAACTTGTATAATTTTATAGCATCGACATACACATGTATATTATTTTTAATTAAAGATATTATGCGCGCACGCAGCCATCGCTCTTGTCGCGGCGGGCTGAGCTGCAATTAATCCACTGTAATGCGATACGGGCATCCGGACTGTCATCGAGTGCGTAATGCAATGTGATTTACGCTCTCTACACCTTGTTAATCTTATTACCTCTCCCAATAACTTTATTATCGAATTGAATTAATATAAGCTCAGCAATATGAGCTCTAACTATTAGATGTAGAGTTTCTTTCTGGCCTCTACACTGTTAGGAAGTCAAAGACGACTTAACGATTATGTCCGCTTCACTAAAAATGGAAAGCTAATATAAACGCTTCATTCCGACTATGCGACTATAAAGTGTTTTTTTTTTTATTTTAAACTTACATTTTGAATGATGATGTACACTGAATTTTTAGATAAGTTTAATTAAAAAATGTGTATAATTGAATTTGATTAAATTGATCTTGTTCAGCATAAAAATGAGACTACTTTCATACGTATACTACTTCTTATAAATATATATACTACTTCTTGTACTCTTTGGTATCCAAATCTAATGTAATACTATATTTCAATGAGATAATATATATACCAACATGCGGTATTGGGGACAGATTTAAATAAAACTTTACAGCTTACTTCAGAATAACACATATGCTATAATTTATGTAAAGATTTTGTTGTAAATTTAGCTATAATAATGAATTTCAGCGGGCGCAGCCGCGTGTGGGTTGCTAGTTAGATATATTCTTAAAAATAAAAAAATAACTTCACGTTGTATCCCGCACATGGCAGGGTAGGCAGAGGGAACCTAATGTTAGGACACTCTGTCCTCCACTTTCTGCCGATTTTGTTTAGTGGGGAAACTCAACGCCGGGATTTTATTTTGGTGCCAAAGCGAAGAAATGAAAATATCGATAATTAATAATTTATTCCTCGAGTGGGGATCAGACCCATAAGCTTCGCGTTACAGTCACACCCTTGTTCCCTGCGCTTCGACGGCCTCATAGTTATATTCTTATTATTAGTATTTGCGATCGTTTAGCTTAAAGCACTTAAACTAGGTCCGTTATCTCTATCCATAATACAGAAGATAGTCTTTTTACGTAATAAATAACAAGTAAAATATCTTTCATTTACTATTTAAATTTATGTCATATTTTTTCAGTAATATTTTAATAAGATAGCGTGTTCTATTTAGAGAAATTACAACATGGGTTAAAATTTTAGTTAATCTCTATAATATATAATTCTCTGCAAACATTGGAAAAGTAGAGCAGAGGGAGTGAAAAAGGATCGTCAACTACTTATATATAATTTTCCTTTTTTGCAATATAGTAGGTACGTAAATATTTAGACGTTAATAATTATTTTTTTATTATTTTTATTTATTATTCCGGACATATCAGTATAGGCAGAGGGAACTAGGGAGTCTAGTGTTATTCCATTCCCCATTAACCTGTTAACTGGGTATGACGAATTATTTCGTCATACATAAGAGGGCATAACGAAATTTTAATGAATTTAATAAAAAATAATTAATTTAAATTTAATTAATTATTATTATTATTTAATTAATTTTTATATTATTTTATAGGTAATTCCCTGGTTAACAGGTTAAGATACTTCTGTTACCCACCTTCCGCCGAATTTTTGTAATGCACTAATCACATGAAAAACAAAGATAAATAATATGCATATATATTTTATTGTGTTATCTGACTACTTATTTCTAGAATATAATTAAATAAAATATATTGGAATTACTTTCATAGAATATTAAGCATAACCTCATAAGTTTCAGCTCGTTTTCACACAGAATTGATCGTGTGACATTAATTAATATTCAACGCATATCGCCTTGAGTCTGACGTCGGATGCGACAGAAATTGAAACGTGTTGTTCACTAAAGTAAGTTTCAGTAGTAAGCTACTAATAATGAAATGCAAATAGTGCCCAGTGGCAATAGCAATGATATCTTCTTCTGAGTATACCGAAATAATGGATTCAAATTTCCATATATTTTGGTAATAACTTCCGTCTATTGTTGTGGGTGATTTCTGTCACGCGTGATCGATCTTGCGGTCGCATACCGTGCTGTCTAGTCGTATGCAACTTAGTAGAAGTTCTGTTACATTGCAATCTATATACATACGTGTATGCTTGAGTTTAATGTCCAATTATTATCTTATTATTATGGCTCATAAAATTTCATATTATTGACATTTATTAAATATTCCTCTTTCAGCTTCGCGCTGTATCCCGCATGTAGCAAAGTATGCAGAAGGGGCGGAAGTCAACGCCGCTCTTTGCCTCGAAACCAGAGCGAAGAAATGAAAATAATATATATTTCATTTTTTCGAGTGGGACTCGAACCCACAATCTCTGAGGTTTACCCGTAACCTATCATCCCTATGGGTAAAACTCTTTTTTACATTTTCACAGTCCTTGTAATGCTGATTTTACTTGAACGATTAACATAAGTGTATTAAAAAATGTTTATACACCCATATTAGAGTCAAATCATCTATAACTAAATCGTCGTAAATATTCAGCGATAATTGATGTTCCTAGCTCGTTTTCATAATGCGGTGTAATAAGCCGCCGCATTTAATGCTTCATCAATAATTCATATATAAGTATTATTAGAAAGATTTTTTTTAAAAAACCGACAGCCGCCATCTCGCACAGATTGGATTTTTCTTATAAAGAACTCCGCGCTGTTTGTTAATAATATTTTTTGACAGATTCTCTCATTTGCATATTTTTTAATGCGTATTAAGGTCTCCTAATATTTGAAAATAAATTATTAAATATGTTAACAATTTATTTTTGTATTACATAACTATACTATTTACTTATTGTAAAGTTATGTTTACTTTACTATACCTTACTAAAATTATCAGTATTTTTTTTCCTTGTATTTGTATCTTTTTATATCTTTTTCACTTAGTAATATTTATATTTAAAGTACAAGGCGCCATCCTGTCTTGCGGTCTTTGAGTCACGTACACCACATTTGTATGCAGTGGTCCCCCACAATCCATCTCTTTGAATGAAAGATATGACGTTATAAGTTATGAAATACATTTTAATTAAGTATTCCTTTGATAGTAAACTCGGTCTGAGCTCATGTTACATAATATAGAGAAAAATCATAATTAAATAAAATGAAAAATAGTAATTTGTAAATTGTCTACAGATTGATGTAGATTAATGTTATTCTATTTTTAAATTAAATGCTACACAAAATCTCACAGAAACTCACCTTATTTAAAAAAAAGAAAAATCTTACTTACAGTTTTTTTATTTTATTTGCACATAAAGACTGCGAATTAACATAAAAAAATATTAAGAAAGCGTAAAAACTCTTCATACTATGGTTAAAATAACAATAGTAACATTCACTGCATTGAAATGAATTTGTAAAAATGAGAGATCCCACCTAATCCTAAAGTATAACACATTTTCAATAAGGTATTAAATTTATCGAACTTTTATCTGGACTTAGAAGAGACCGAGATAAATTAAAAAAATCATTTTAGGTAATTTCTCAACTCTAAATGATCCGAACGCAATATCCTCGATCTCACGTAAAGCTTACAAAATTATAGTTTATAAACTTAAAAAAGTAAGCCTCAAGATATCTGTTTATCCTCCTTATTTGTTTTTT
>DWQW01008562.1:0-13823 GCA_018249695.1 Heliconius erato demophoon
AGACAACTTGTCATTATAATTCATATTTCAATATTGTGACTACGAGAGTATATGTGTATATAACAAGTGTAAATAAATTTATTGTAAAAGTTGGATTTTGTGTCTGATTTGTTGGTTCGCCTAACATGATTAACTATTTTTGAACCTAACGATATAATTTTATTAACTACCGAACCGACCGAACAGACAATAATGAAAATGAATATTTTGCCAGAGGCCAGTCGTAGCGCTGAGGCACAAAGTGTAACTGTAAAATCGACTGGTTGTGGGTTTGATTCCCTCTTGAGGACATGGAATATTTATTTACATTTATACTTTTCTTTCTTCTCTCTGGTGTCGAGGCAAAGCGCGGCGTTGAGTTCCGTCACATAATACGCAATGCCTCCAGAACTCGGCGGAAAGTGGAGAACTAGGTTCCTTCTGCCTACCCTGCTGTGTGCGGGATACAGTGTGAAGCTCATTTAATTTTATATATTGCCGTTTCTACCCATTTTCAATAACGTTTTGTTTTTGTCTAGTTACCAGAACGAGGAAATGTAAAATAAATTAAAAATCATTTTCACTAGTTTTATTGACAATAGGTTTGTTTGTCTGTATGGAATTAATTCATTCTTCCGAGTGGCAGTGGCAATCGCACCCACAACCATCGCGTTGACAGTTAAACACTGTGCCGCTGTGCCACGACAGGATTATATTCAATAATTACAAACAAAAGGCGCAAGTCAAATGTTTTTTATTGAAATTAGTTTAATAATTGCCTAAAGCCTTTTTTAATTTCAACGATTCCAGGCTTCAATCAAACATACTCCTCAAGCAAGTAGCGGAGTTAGTATATGTTAATTTATATGGTATTAATAAAAAATCTGGAGATGAGAGCCCTACGCCGTTGCCCCCGGCCGCACCGTCCCTGCTGCCTGGACCTGACGGTGAGAAAAGTGACTTAATATAGATGAAATTGTCTCTTCTTTTAATTTTTTTACTCTGGGAAGAGAAATCGCAACGTTGGGTTCCGCTACTCGTAACACTCTATGTTAAAGTGGAAAACGTCTAAGCACTAGGTTCTTTCTGTCTACCCAGTTATGTATGGAAAATGAAAAAAGCCAAAAAAGCAAAAGAACGATTGCGTCCAGAAATCTTATGTGTACACTCAGAAACTATATATTTTTTTATTGAATAATATTTTTCTACATATATATTTTTTTGTTTTATATAAATTTATTATAATACATTTATTTTATTTCTTAGGTTTAGACCCAATGCCAGACTATCCTGCCTTTATCGATATGTCGCATATTGTATGGATTAACGCTCATTTGCCACAGAAATTTCAACACAAGTGGAGATTTTTATTCTCCACTCATATCCATGGAGAATCTTTCTCCACTATGACTGGTATGTTTTTTTAATTTTTAATTTACTTAGCTTGTGCTTTTCTTAACTTTTATGGATTTAATATAAAAACTAGATTTTTTTACAAGTTGATTGATTCTCATATTGTAAATGCATTTTTTTATTATTATTATTATTGGTGAAAGCATAGCCAACTCTTTAAAATATTATTGTACACTTAGGAAAATTCTAAATAATAAATTATAAAGATTTTTTAATATTTATAAATATATTAAGACATAATTATACATCATCACATAAACAACAAACTAATCATTTTATTCCAGGTCGTATAATAGATCAGGGGCCCTCAATAATAATAATCGAAGACTCCAGCGGCTACATTTTCGGAGGCTTCGCCCCTAACTCATGGGCTTTCGGTCCGAACTTTACCGGGACAGATGAGGCCTTCTTGTTCACATGTTCTCCCAAAATGAGGGTGTACCCGGCAACTAATTATAATGATCACTATCAGTATATGAATCACCATACTAAGACACTGCCAAATGGTTTGGTGAGTTAGGATTTCTGTTTTTGTTATTTTCTTCTTACACTCTGCGTTGAACCTATAGCAGGATAGGCAGGGTACCTAATGGTAAAACGCTTCGTTTTCCACATTCCGTCTTATTTTTGAGACAGCGAGGAAGTAAAAATGATTATTTTGTTCCGAATGGAAATCAAACCTGCAATCGTCCTGTCTACGTGTGCACGAAAAAGGAGAGTGTAACCGACAACTAATTATAATGATCATTGGCTATATTTAAAAATTATCATAATAGGACATTGCCGAATGGCTTGGTGAGTTACCAAGTTTTTTATTTTGTTTTTACGTTGACACTTTTCCCGCATATGCATGCACAGAGAACCTAGCGTTAAAAGACTACGGCCCCTACGTCAATGTTTATGACATAACGAATGAAATGTCGAACTCTATAAAGCGCTTTGTCTTGTCACCAGAGGAAGAAGATAAAAACCCACAAGCGTCATGTTAGTAAGACATTTTTTTTCTTTTCCACAGCTAATGGGCGGTCAGTTCCACTTCGGCGGTATATGGGTGAATGCTGAACCATTCGGCGAGGGTGCCTCTGCGGAGTCCTGCAGCACCTACCGCGGGTACCGCCGCCTCAGCAAGGAGCCCTCCTTCCGCATCCGCAGCCTCGAGGTGTGGGGCGTGGGAGACAAGCCTATGCTGGACAAGGACCTGGTGAGTCAGATAGTCGATTGATGGCTGAACAGTATTTGAGTTGTAATTAACTTGTAGTCTGGTTTGAGCAATGGTTGTATGTAATAAAACAAAGGTTCCGTTACGGGAGGAACAGCGTTTAAGTAAAGTACGTACTATTTTGACACAGACTAATTAAATTATTGTGTTTCCTTTCCAACACTGTAGTGGCTATTTTTGGGGCAATAATAGTAATCGCTACTGTTTATCTTGTCATGTTCTAAACATGTATGTTTGTTTTAACGTATGGTTGTATATTCTGGGAAGTCCGCCGCGTTCTTAGTGTACTTCCCCTACACATATTATAAAATAACAAGGGGACTAGATTTTAACTTTATTGTCCATGCAATATGGTTATATACAAATGACAAAAAAACAGATGAATTATCTTTTTGAACGCGTTTCAAAGGAGTAAAAAATATTTTAGAGTTTTTTTGTGGACATTTTATATTTGTTGAGAGATTTGAGGAAATTAAATTAGACATTTTGAAATTTAGTGCTTAATGTTTAATCATTTTGAAACAAAAAAGAAATACTGCATAATATATTGCATTTGTAAACATTAAACCAACCATTTTAACTTCAATCCGATCTTATTCCTCTATCCTTATCCCTACTCCAGAACCTAGAAGTGTCCCAAAACAGCAGTGTGCTAGAGACGCGTAGATCTGAACGTATGTTCTTGAAACTGGCTACGAAACCTCAAGTCAATGATGGTCTAACTGAAGATTTACCTATGGATTTATAGGTTATTCTGCGTTTTTATAGCTTATTTTGTATGTATAATTGTAAATATATATATTTGTCTGAAATAAATCAGTTTCACGCGTTCCCCAAATAGCAGGAGTAGGCTGAGGGAGCATAGTGGTAAGATGTTCAGTTTCCCACATTCCGTCAAACTGTTGAAACATGTCAAAGACACCTTTTTACAACTGTTTTTTTGCAAAGCCTTATTTTTCACTTTGTGTACCTGTGGGGGAAAATGAAAATAATTCAAATATAGTGATCGATCGACCTATATTTTTAATCACTATCGTTTAAAGTTAGATGTCTCACTATGACATGACAATCTACGTATATTGCTTTTATACTTTTTCTTTCTTTTACTTAATAAACATCCCAATTTTGTTCTATAATATTTGTCCATTATAAATCAAACTTCTTAGCTACACAAAGCAATATAACAAGAATGTAAATGTAATCGGCAACAAATAAGAACATTTTCTTTGATGACATTTGATTTCGTAGATTTGTTATTAGTTGAAATTTTATAAATAGTTCTGGATTTTAACATAGAAGTACTCATTTTTAATATATATAGTATTTGATACAAATTGATACAATCAAGAGACAAGATTTGATACAAATACTTGATATAAATTGAGATACACACAAAATTTGTGTTCCTATTTTTATATATTTTTTTAAGAATATAAAGCAAAATGATTTTTTAATATTTTATAATAATCAAAATAACATTCCCTACAGGATGAACGTGACACAAGTATCTTAGATACGAATCCGGAAGCTAAAGCCATATTGGACATGGCGGGACGCACCAGACACAGCGAGGGTATTAGAGAACCACCGCCTTTATAATGTAAGTAATATTATATCAGTCTCACGCTGTATCCCGCGTACAGCGGGGTAGACAGAGGGAACCCAATGTTAAGACACAACTTTTCGCTTTCCGTCTGATTGCGTGATTTTGCGTATTGAGTGGCGGAATTTAACGCCGTATTTTGTCTTATATAAACGGGATAAAGAAAATAAGTGGGATTCCCGAAACGATCGCACTTACAGTCAGAAAATGTCCTAGACGTCGTCTTATAATAAATTAATTTGTTATTTAAGTATTTTTCTTTATAAATTCTGGATAGATTAAGATCAGCAACTATTGTTAAGGTACTAGTAGTGTATAGCTTAACATCATACTATGTTTACTACATATTTCTTTTTTTGAATTGATTTGAATAGTCGAAATATGATTTCAACTATTTTTGGATTAGAGAAACATTTTTATAGACATTAAGAATTGGGTGCTAGATGGTTAATAGAATCTGGGGAAAAAAGGATGTGAACACACTACAAATGTATAAAATATTTTATTTCCAGGCATCTTCAAATCGACGTCTATAATAAAAATATCTAAGCAACGTACAAGTGTTCTTACTACCGCCCGCCTTATGTCACATATTATTATAATTATATGCATTTTTATATATATATTCTATATAATTAAATCACTAGTAATTTTGTAATAATTAAAATAGTCAGAATTTAATTTGAAATGTATAATTTTATATGATCATGATATTTTTTTATCTATGTATCCTTTTTGATTAAGTTGCTGTTGAAAAGATTTTGTTAAAAGAAAATATGGTGGTTTTATTATGTATATATTACAAAATATATAAAAATCACACGATACATAGGTATAATTTTTTTTAATAACTCGATAAGAACGTAGTACGCTTAAGCGCAGTGCAATGGAACTAAATGCGACGGTTTGTTGATTCAAACCACACTCATAGGAGAGGATAGTAGGAGCAGGGAGGGCCGGGTGCTCCATGCGCACACCAGAATTTTTAATATTACTAAGAAATATTAAAAAAACCTTTACACGAACATATCTGTTCAAAGCTAAAGTACCGACAGAAAATATCTGTAGATACGCCCATGGCCCCACTCTATCAACCGTACTATGCGGGAAAAAGCTGAAAAATCTTAATTATTCTATTAGTTTTGCTTGGAATATAATTTATATTTAAAAATAAATAAAATTAATATTTAAAAAAATAAATATGTCATATTAAAATGTACATTGTAATTTTTGAAGTCACTTTTTTTTAAATTGAATAAATTATGAGTACATATTTTATCATTACTACTGTTGTATATAAAATATTTTAAAGCTTTTTAGTACTTATGTAAACATTTATATGGACATGCTTTAGCATTCTTACTATTGAAGGAGAGTGTCAAATAATTGAAAAAAAATAAATTCAATATATATTTTAAAATGAATAAATCATGTCCATAATTTTATACCTAAATGTTGTAATTTATATGTTGCTTTCGTTAATATTTTTATATTCATAAATTTTAGTTAATAACTATAGTTAGTTAATTTATTTATTGAATATAATTTATTATTTAAATTAATATTGTTTTTTAAATAACATGATCTTATAATGTTATTTTAGTTTAGCCTTTGATGTAGTGTTCATATGTATTTTAAAGATCATTTTTATTTTGTTACTTATCGAGAAATTGCAGCTGTAACATTTGGGGTAATCAGCAACAACTTTATATAATTTAACTTTTGAATTTAATAAAATAAATTAATAAAAAATAATAAGCCTGGTAGAATTTCGATGCAACTCGATAAGAACTTTTGGATAAACTAACGAATACTTGGACGATAACCAAGTGGCGCGGGTTCGGGTCCCGCTACGGCAAAATACATTTATAAATATCATCATTTTGAATATATTACTTATTGTTCTTAATGAATATTAGTAATAAATTACCTACTAACAATACTAGTCGTAAATTTAAACCAAATTAAGTGCCAAGGGATTGAGGCCCTCTATATCTGTATTTTGTAGTATAGATTATATTGTCGCACAAATATTTCGATGTCGCTACATTCCTATTTACAGAGCTATACATAGATTAAATATTTTATTTTTTTTATTAATTGAATTATATGAACATTTCTTTTATTTATCCATGTGTAGCTCTGTTATTTTCAGTGTTGCCAGTTTTTATTGTTTTAAATGTATATTTGCGTAACACTGACGTAGATCCGTTCAAAATCGTTTGAGATTCTGAAAATTATTATTTTTTTTAGATTTATGAATGAGTTAATTGAATGTTACTTATTTGTATATGTATTTTTAATATGATCTGAAAAATTAATTTACTTTTATATTTGACTATTTAAATATTGGAAGTTTATAAGATTATGTTTTTTTTTGTTGGTAATATTAAAAGAACTGGCAACACTTGTGTCAAAGCTTTTGTGATAACCATTTTTACTCTATATTTATGATACTAATGTATTTATTGGATGTCTATTCTATTTTCATGAAGTGCAATTTCGTTGTCAGTAGTGTAAGTTGTAAAAAAAGTATTTGTTTAATTTATTGTGACGTGGCCATGAACGTTTTTGGAAATCCTTATTAGCTTAATATAATTTTATAAAATAGCTGGTTGTTTTATTTTCTACTTCGTCTATCTAAAGGTGAACTTTCTACTGTGTTATTTTAAATATAAGTTATTTTTAGAAAACGTTTAAAAAATTAAACGTAGCTGAACTCGAATCCCTTGTTATATTTTTCTTTCCGGAGTGTGGAGTTACTATTTAAAACATTTTAAAATATACAAACAAATTGTTTGTCGTAAAAGTTAATACGAAAAAAAATTAATGTTTTGTAACTAGTTATCATCGATACTTAAGTATCACAAATTGGACTGCAAAAAAATCTATTTTCTATTCATTTTACAATAAAAAATATCTTCAAAAACATGGAAATTAAAAAAATCTATCATTTTTTTAATATCCATTACCATTTATGGAAGATAAAACTATTTTCATGAAAATATTTTATAACAAATGATAAATAAAACATACATTAACAAATACAGCATGCATTTTATTCTTAGCAACAATGATAATTAGCATTCTTCTCGTTTCTTCATGGACAAATCAATGGGCTCTTCCATTACATTAGTTTTGGGGTTATGGCAGATAAACCCGTACAACGGGACCGGAGACACCGCCACTTCGATATTGCAAGAAACTTGAGTATGTCTTGTATGCATTCTACAAAACAACGATTAATACATACTTAATTTGTGTAACTAAAAAAATATATATATAAAAGAGCGACTATTTGAGATGGTTTTTTGTAGTTTCATGATGTATGCGTCAAAACACTACTTTCCACTGAATTTTCGAGATATTGCGCGATAAATTGCGGAAATCAACGCCGCTCTTTGTCATATTACCAGAGATATCTCGTTTACCATTTCAAATAACGCTACAGACAAGCTAAACCTCTAGAAAAATTAACTACGACCGAACTAACACTAACCACACTTTTTTTATCATTTTAAAGGGTTACACACACTTAAGAGAGAAACGTAGTTTTACCGTTAACAGTTAGGACCGCTCGAATTCGAGAGGTTGGCGGAACTCAAAGCTGCACTTCGTTTTACCAAAAAGCTGAAACTAAAATATTCCTTTCCTCCGAGTGGGGATCGAACCATCTCCAGTCACAATTCCCAATTGCCTGCCTGTCCTGTCCTGGCTGTCCTACCAAACCATACAAGTCATCCTTGAATCACTTGAATTGGGTGCATTACTACCCAATTCACAATTTTCAAAATTTTAATTGAACTAAATGATCCAAAATTTTATATACTACAATTTACCTACCAGCTATTAACATTATTGGTTATTATTATGAATATTTTCATGTTAATATACAAAAATTCCGTACTTATATTTCCTGCAAGCATCAGCTCTATGCCTTTCCAAGTATCGATGTTGACTGAACGCCTTCCCGCACTGTATGCAACGCCACTGCCACGTGTGATGGCCGCGGGTGCGTTGGTGGGCGCGGAGATTTGAACTACGGAGAAAAAAGGGATAGAGAATCAGTTTTAATAAATTATTATATTGTAAAAGTTTCTTTTAGGGTTCTGTACCTCAAAAGGGAAAACGAAACCTTTACAGAATTACTTTGTCAGACACTTTGTTGAGACAGGGCCAGGTTTAAGAAACGTGGAATGACAATATGTTAAGATAATACGTACCACTAGAGATATTAAGGAATATTAAAAGAATGTTAATCAGCTTCATGCTGTATCCCGCACACAGAAGGGTAGAGGGAACCTAGTGTAAATTATGTAGGCATTGCATGTTGAGTGGCGGAACTCAACTCCGCGCTTTGTCTCGACACCAGAGCGAAGATCACCCAATTATCGCGACTTTAGGCGCTCTGGTAACAAGGCAAATGCTAAGAGCTACATATTCACAACTTTAATTTTATTTTACACCATGTATAAATGTATAAATAACTCCAATCTATTAAGTAAAAAGTCAGTTACTGTACAAACTACTATAACTAATAAGCTTTTTACGACTATTTCTTACATGTTGTATGTATATAATTATTTGATAGTTTTTGTAATAAATCACACGTAATGGCCTACAATGCTTTTAAACGTCCATCAATCACTCACTTATCATTATCGATATAATAAGAATATTTACAAAACGACAAAAAACTAATAACGGTTTTTACATTTTATAATGCCAGTCGTGGCGCAGCGGCACAAGGTGTGACTGTAAAACCTACTGGTTGTGGGTTCGATCCCCACTCGAGGAGATGAAATATTTACTTAAATTTCTATTTCCATTTCTTCGCTCTGGTGTCGAGGTAAAGCGCGGCGTTGAGTTCTGCCACTCAACACGCAATTCCTCCAGAATTCGGCAGAAAGTTGTGTGTCTTAACACTAGGTTCCCTCTGTCTACCCTGCTGTGTGTGGGTTATAGCGTGAAGCTAATTTAATTTAATTTAATTTTAATATTTTATAATTAGCACTTGAGGTGAAGGTTGTGGGTTCAATTACCACTAACCACTCGAGGAAATGAAATATTTAATATTTTTAGTTCTTCGCTCTGGTAAGGAGGCAAAGCGCGATTGAGTTCGACTATTATATCCGCGAACATGCATTGTAAATAGTACCTACGCAAACTGAAGTCGGCGGAAAGTGAGGAACGGAAGTGTCTAATGAGAACGGAGTTTCTTAACACTAGGTTCCCAGGTATTCTCTGCATACCACACCTACACTTCATACGGATACGGCGTGAAGGTATGTAAAAGAAAAATACATATTTACACTCTATTGTAAAGAGGTTTTCGTTTGTGATGGTTGCGAGTTCAAAATTGTAATCGGGAGTAGATAGAGATATTATATACGACGATCTACTTATATACGATTTTAGGTATTTTTAAAAAATATCATTAAAAAAACTATTGATATAATATTTCTTTTCATTACTAACACTATTAATAGTTCAAAAAGCAATTACTGACAATTTTACACTACTAATATACCAAAAAAAAAACACTTTTAAAATTAACCTAGTACTAGCATCCACTTACCGATCAGCAAAGGTCCTGCCACAATGCGGCTGTGGACAAGGGAAGGGCCTCTCACCAGTATGAAGACGCAAATGTCCCTTCAACACCCACGGCCGGTCGAAGCCTTTGCCGCAGTAGGAACAGATGTGGTTTGAACGAGGTCGAGGCTCCCATTCTGGTTTTTTATCTTCTGGAACTAGTAATAACGAGTTTAAAATGTAATTCGATACAGACTCCAAGTTTAAGAAATAAGAATACTTTTTTTACGACAAGGAAAACGAGTGTAAGAGTCATGGTCACCCGATGGTAAGTGAACACCAGAGGAGCTACAGGTGCGTTGCCAGTCTTTGAGATGGAGATAGAGATACTTTTTATATAAAAAAAGAGTACTACAGCTATGTATTAAGCTATGATATAGTCACATAATTTGTACTCCTATTATGAATAATAGAGCAAATGCGAAGGTTTATAAATGGAGTCTTGGTTCAACACAAGGCGGTTATGTTAATTTCTCCAAAAACTAAATGATTGAAGAGTAAGTACTTGTTATTTATAATCGAAGAATAAGCTTGACGAGACAAAGGAAAATTATGTTGAAAACCTACGTAAAATTAATTAAAAATAAAACACTTCCAAAATCTTCGCAATAAGCGAATTGAATTTTTTTACTGAAATACTGTGTGAAAGTTTTTATACAGGATCACATCGTTATATCAAAGTAAAAGAAAACAGCCTCACGGTTTTTTATACATAGCCAGGTAAAACGACATAATTTAGAGTTAAGACACTACGTTACATTTACATTACACTACGTACGACACTGATTAGAAATATTGTGTGTTTGTGAGAAACTTATCCCACCTAGCATAGGTTACTATTATTTACAGTAAAATAAATGTTATCAAACGGCTAAGTCACCACTGGGTCATTGGTGATATTAAGTCGCAGATCTTCCTGGGTCACTCTAGGTCATTCGTCTATTGACCTATCATACTATTACATGCCTTTGTAATATTGTAATAATATTGTAACACACAAATATAAATTGCAAAGATGTAAAAAACTAGTTTCACGCTGTATCCCTAGCGGATAGTCAGAGAGAACGGAGTGCCAAACGCTACGGCCTCTGCATATCTCTCACGCCTCGTCTACTGTCATCTCTTCATACATGCCCTTCGGGATACCTTTTTACTTTCCTCCAGTATTTTTGATATTGTTTTTTCATAGAGAAGAGACCTCAACGACTACTGCTACCTGTCATACCGCTTACTTTTTCGTCTTAAATATTTTTAGCCGTTCTTTCATCACTCATTCATTCGACATGCCCAAACCAGCCCAGTCCTTCATTCTCACCGTGACATCGTCGCTAGTAGGTAGCTGCCACTCCGTGTAACTCGTAATTGCGGATTTCATTAGCTAAGCTGACTCCGCACATCCTACGAAGACATCGCATCTCCACAGTAACATGAATCAAGTTTCAATGTCGTGTAACAGCGTCGGTATTAACACTGAATTGTGTACGGCCAAACGCGCAGCTGTGCTGACGTTTCGTCGCCTCATCAATGCAACCAAGGCACCCTTAACCCTTTTACTAGGAATACGCCTTCCCACATCCATCTCGTATCTTCCATCTTTACTAAACATACCTTCCAAATACAACACTTCATTCACTTTCCACTGTCACTTCATTCACTTCACCAGAACTTTTGAACGAGAACCTTTGCAAACATGTATATGAATAATATATATATATATATATATATATATATATATATATAGAGATATATATATATGTATATATATATATATATATATATATATATATATATATATATATATAACTGCGTCACATGTAATACAGTGTGAATAAAATTCATGACATGAAAATAGTAATCCTAATTTGTTGAATTTTAATATTTTTTTAGGTATGGGTTTCAAATATTTTATCCTATATGCTGCTTACATAAAAGGATCGCAGTCCCTTCCACCTGTATATAAATATTTTATACTAGTTGTTTACGTGCAACTTTGCCCGCGTGCAGATTTGTGCCCATCTGCTCTAAGCACAACAGCTATTTTTTTATTTCCTTGGTCTGATAAAAAGACAAAGGGCAACGTTGAGTTCCGTCACTTAACACGCAATCTCGAAAAATAGGTGGATAGTAGGAAACAGAGTATCTTAATAATAGGCTCTCACAGAACCTAGTAAAAACCAAAAATATATACCATTTTCTTTGTCACGGTCAACCACTTCTTCTATTTTAGCGACATCATCATTTTCCTTATCGAACGACTCCTTACAGAACAACAACTCCTTATGTAGTTTGTCCTCTGCGTTACTTTTGACCAGGCTTTTCAATTTTTCCGCTATCTTATCAATTTCTAAGCCTTTGTTGACTTTAAAAGTTTCTTTGCTTTTGATTTCTTCAATAATCGGTGCTAAGGGCTCTCTTTTATCTTTTTTAAGTTTATCTAAGTTTCGCCTTTTATTTTTACGTTTATTATTAGTGAACACTTTGCGCTCGGTTTTAGCTTCGTTTGAACGTAAATTATAAACTCTATCGTGATCTCGCTTGAATATATTTCGTTTCGTTTCTGGAGAATTCACTGGTTTTTCACTCTCGGATGCGTAATCATAATTTTCGGTATCAATAAAATGTTGTAAGAATTGACTCTTTTTTAGTAGTTGAAGGTAAAATCGTGTGGAAATAGGCACTTTGTCGTGATGAACAGTTTCATTTAATTTCAATAGAGTTTTTTGCTTCTTGTTCAAAGCTTTCGGGCCGCGTGGTGGTCTTATTTCTTCTGCAATAATTTTTTTCACTGGTAATATATATACAGGT
Organism: Heliconius erato demophoon; assembly: GCA_018249695.1. Classification (NCBI taxonomy): domain Eukaryota; kingdom Metazoa; phylum Arthropoda; class Insecta; order Lepidoptera; family Nymphalidae; genus Heliconius; species Heliconius erato. The sequence goes on from DWQW01008562.1 coordinate 12,615, forward strand.
TTTAATTAATATTTATTTTAATTTAGGCCTTGTATTTATTTACATTAATATTATGTAAATAACATGAAAAAGTAAATAAAATAATTGCTTCCCTCACCCAAACTATACAGAAGTCGGACAGCAGAAAGCTGTATAAAAATCAATCGTAGCCATCATGGTGCATCGGCACAGTGTTACGCGATTGTTTTGGGTTAAATTCCTAATCGGGGAATTAATTATTTTTATTTCCTCGCTCTGATAACAAGACACGCGTAGTGTCTTAATCACTAGATCCCCTCTGTCTACCCTGCTATATGCGAGGGCAAGCGTAATTTTACACAAAAAATATTTTTATATTTTGATTAAGGAATAGAGTTAGTTTGCCTGCAATTTCTTTTTAGGAAATTAAGAAAAGAATAAGCTTTTAAAATCAGTATTATACTTTTAATAAGTCAACAACACTTCTATCAATGCGTAGAAGGTTCATACTTTATATATAGTTTGCAGTTTCACGCTTTTTGCCTGTATCAGGACTAATTTTTCTATTTTCCAGACATTGCAAGTCTCTACGCCAAGCTTAGCCTAACCATAGAAAGGAAATAAAAATAATATTTTTTTCCGAGAGAGTCGAACTCACAACCATGGTATTTGCAGTCCGGTGCTGTCCCACTGCGCTGCAATGCCCTCGTAGTAGTTCAACATTGTTTAATACGCGAGCTTTATCAACACTAAAAGCTAAGCTTCGGTAAGCCGAGTAAAAGGGGAAAACCATTTCACAACGGAAATCGATATTATATACGATACAAACTCTTTGTTAAATACTAGATTTTAGGATAACGTACTCGCATATTATACATAATACATATTAGCTTAAAATATTCTGTAAGATACCTATGTACCTATTTTTACTTAAGTAAAACAAGATTTTCCTAAAAAAAACTTTATAAAAGTGAAAAACATATAGATCTACTTACTTAAAACTTTATATAGATAATAATAATGTAGTAAATGTACATACGCTAATAAGAGACTATTATACTGAATTGCAAAATGAAAAATAACAATTTTATACATATGTCAGGAACTACGAGATAATATTATATAAAAAACCTGTTTCATGAATAAACGATCCTCGGTAAGATCTCACAGAATTTAAATAACACTTAGGCATTATTAAAAAATGTTATTACAATAACTGAAATGTTAAAAATAGCTTATATTTAAAACATA
>DWQW01008563.1:0-13822 GCA_018249695.1 Heliconius erato demophoon
TTATAACGCCTTACCGGTTCGGTCGACGGCAGCGAGCGCTTTTATATAAATATACTAAATACGAATACTTATTACAAAATATATAAATCCTATTAAACGTATGTATGATTTTATGTATGTGTATAAACGATAAATAAATAAATTACAATATTGTAATATATAAATAAGAAATATTAAATAAACTATAAATGTAAATAATAGTTCCCTACACAATTGGTGACATCAAAAGTCCTCAAATGAGGTGATATAATAATTTAATACATTTCTGTTATTTTACTTATATTCTAATAATTGAAAATAACCTAATGTTCATGAATTCGGCGGAAAGCTGATAACGGAGAGTCTTAACACTGCCGGCAAGGCATAGCGTGTTGAGGAGCGGATCTCAACACCGCGCCTTAAAAAATTAAAATATAAATATGAAACATTATGCAATCCCTAATAAATATTGTACAATGATAAGCTATGATAAGACCACAATAAACCCAACGCTGCAGTTCGTCAAACCTGACCTGGAAAATAAAAATGAATCGGTGTTCAGACATCCCATTCTCAACTTAAAGCCCAATTTTCAAGAAATTGCGAAACTCAACGCCGCGCTTTGTCTTGCTACGAGTAGGATAGCTCCCATCGACTCAATTACAATCAGACGTCGCGATAATATCAAACTGTCTGTCTATTAAAACACCATAATTCATTTATACTTTCACTTAGGTGCATAAAATATATATACATATATGTATATATGAAGAAGAATGAAAAAGAAAGCGTAGGTCGTTGGAGTGGTGGTGGAAAAGTCATCGCAAATTTGGTGCAACCATGATGTTTTTGCACTTTAATATTGCAGAAATAAATAAATCAGCTTCACGCTGTATCCCGCACACAGCAGGGTAGGCAGAGAGAACCTAGTGTTAAGACACTCCGTTTCCCACTTTCTGTCGAATTCTGGAGGCATTGCGTGTTGAGTGGCAGAACTCAACGCCGCGCTTAACATCGCCTCGACACCAGAGCTAAGAAATGGAAATATAAATTTAAGTAAATATTTCATCTTCTCGAGTGGGGATCGAACCCACAACCAGTCGATTTACAGTCACACTTTGTGCCCCTGCGGCACGACCAGAATATTGCAGAAGATTTGATCAAAGTTTGTAAATAGTCTTTCCGCATACGTTGACATAATATATATATTTTTTAACAAAGTAGGCAGAGTGCCTAGGAACCTCGTGTTAAAAAAGCGTAATTACGTCATTATTACAGCAAATGCGATGATGAATGAAATTTATATATGATATGATGCAAGTGAGTCAATAGTTAAAAAGGTAGGAAATCTTTAATTGACCTCTGAGAACACATCATTGATAATACTACAGAACTACAAAAGAAATATTTTTTACTATTTATCGAGGAAATACTACTCTTATCTTACTAAGAAAGCGAAGTTAAAGCTAAGAATAAGTAGAACCTTAAGCTATATATAAAGAGAATTAAGAAAAAGTTGTAGATGAGTTAATAGCATATCCTTTTAAACTCGATTAATCTTGAACACTCGCATCAGTTGCTTGAAATCTATATATAAAATGAATCGCCAAAGCTAATTACGATCACCTAAAAAACACATTTTATGACTTATATCAGTTTATTTAAAAAACTCCATAGGAACTTCAATATCCTAGATTATAGGAAATGTATGATAAAATACATTTCTTTATTATACATTATTATAATTATATTATGTTCATTTTATTTGGTGTTCGTAAACACCGCCATTTTGACACGTGACGAGATGTATGTATAATAATCGACGGCGATTAAGCAAGGAAATAGAAACAAAATGATTTAACTATTACATTGTAAGCTGCTTAAGAATTACAAAAAATTACGCAATTAAAAAAGACATTGCAAATTATTTGTATTTTTGTGTGTTCCATTTAAAAAAAACTGTAATATACTATATTGGATAGAGGTATAAAAACGCCCACAAAGACATCGTGCATAAAACGGAAAAAAAATAGTAATTGTTAAATTGACTACATACTTATATGTATCTAGATACTGTATAAGTATATATTATAACACAATCTATTTACTTTACATACGCCATCACAATCTTAAATAGATTATGCACATTTCACATAAAATTCATTTTGAAATATACATAAAATAATATGAAACGATAATAAATTGAATGTTTAATACAAAACAACACTTTCTATGTGTCGAGAGCGTTCCATTTTTAGTAAACTCCGTGAGGAATTCATTTTTAGTTGCCAAGCGGATGTTTGTATAGAATTGAAGTTAGATTTATCTAGATTTAAGTCTACATTGGTTATAGAAGGTATTAGTAGCAATAATTAGTCAATTTGCCTAGAGACTATGTGATTTTTGCTGCATAATTTTCAAGGGCATATCGGGATGCCAACTTCTCGTTCAGTATGGACGGCCCCTGCACTTAAATGGATGTTTGCTGACGATTCATGAATGAAACCAGCGTCGGGCGAACACTAATATATTCATAATAAGCAATGATTTTGTTAAATAACTAATGTAATAAATGAAAATACTTACGAGCTCGGCAGCAATACGTGTATCACACACATGACGTCATTTGACGCAACACAAACCCGTATATTTGTGGGAAATGTACAATAATCGTGTGGGGAACAGCACAAGGATCAACTAAACACTATATTTTACAGCATATGGATGTATCGTTAAGTCATTACAACTTATTTAGGACATTTTAAAATATTTATTTGTTGTCACTGACTCGAGTTTTGACAAGATGGTCGCGCACCGACTGTTTTGCTTTGGTTGTCAGCTGATACGAACTACTGTTCTGCTTGAAGCGGAGCTGAGTTATGTTGCATCTCCTTCTAATGCACGCGCTTGCTAGCAGCGTGCGAGCGAGATAGCTATACGGACATAATTAATTGAAAAAGATGAGAAACAACAAACGTCATTTTGTAGTTTCATTATTATTGAAAAGAAAAATGTCGATAATAAAATATATAAATCGACACCATGAATGGAAAATAATAGTCAAATATTAAACAACAATATTTTATTTCACAACGTCGCGTAATCGTATAAGGTATCATTGTTTATTTATATTTGGGCGTGACAAATGAGTTTTCTCTTCGTGTGGCGCCATCTTTATTTTGCTTATGGTAAGCGCTAAACAGCCAAATGCTTAAGTTTTCCTGATAAATTAAATGTAATTGAAAAAATTAATGATATTATTATAAATTATCAATAAAAATATATGAACTTATATATTATAACATGATTTTAAGTAATAATTATGGTCTCATTAAATATTTGTCAAAATATAGCTTTTACATTCTAATATTTTGTGTAAGATGGCGCTGTGTACAGTTCATTTATTTGATTATACAAAGAAAATGATAAACAATTTATTATAATGTTCAATGAATAATTAATTTCTAAAAAGTATTTAATATTTTTATACTAATAATAAAAAAATCTATAAGAATTAAATATGCAAATAAATAGCGTTCGGGGATTACCCCATAAAAAAAGAAACATTGCCTTTTTAAATTACACTTTTAAAATACAATTACACTTTTAAAATACACTTTTAAAATACAATTATATTTTAAACTAAGGAATTATCTAGTATTGAAATTATAACTTTCACAAAAAACGCTGTCTATACGATTGTATATAATTATGACTTAAAACAATTTCTATACCATAGAGATATAGTCTATACTGTAATGTAATTTGTTGTATTATTAATCAAAATCTATTAATATTCATTATTGAAAGTATTAATTTACATTTAAATTGCTACATTTAAATTTGCATATAGCAAGATAGGTAGAGAATTTAGTGAAGAGTGAAGTGAAGTAGAAGTGAAGACATTCCGTTCCTGCATTTTCGCTGAATTATTGAGATATTGCGTGGCGAGTGACAGAGCTCAACACTTTGCGTTATCGTCAGAAGAAAATGAAGATATACATCACAAACACTGCGCCACGAAGGCCTAACCGCTGCCACATTAAATATAATTAAAGTTATTCAAGGCTAATAATATTATCAAAAGTAACTTTCTTATTTTATTTTTAATTATTTTTTGTACGCTGCATCCCGCATTTAATAGTGTAGACAGACGTCAAGATTCTTCCTTTCCTACTTTCCATCCAATTTCAGACATTTTTTAAGTGTCTTTGTAATAGAGCGAAGGTTTCCCCGAATGGGAATCGAACCCACTACCGTCGTGTCTACAGTCACTTTTTGCCGCCTATTAACACTCTGCCTACTAACACTAACATTCAATGACCGGTGCAATGCATACCATAATTTTTTCAATAATAAATAATCATCACCACACTGTACCCCTAACGTGAAGAGACGTTCCGTTTTGAATGGAACTGTCCCGTTTTTTGCTGGTGTGTCCCGGTGTCCCGAAACATGTCTCCGAGATGTATAAATGTGAAGTTTTTTCAGACGGGCATATAAATTTGGTCGGTTGGAACAAGTGTTTCCGTGATTATCGCAGTACGCTAGTTTTCAAAAAACAGAAGTATACATTTTTTTTAAGTGTCAATTATATCTAAAAAAAAAATAAAGCACCATCAAACGTTGAAAAAAATTATAGCCACTATAAAAAAACAAAAGCCACCCTATAATGTAATCGTTTTGAGTCGGACGAAAAATGGTTACGCTATGTATCCCGTATGAGCAAGCGGTAGGTAGAGAAAGCCTAGTGTTAAGACACTCCGCTCCCCACTTTCCACTGAATTCTGGAGGCATGGCGCGTTGAATGGCAGAACTCTACGCCGCGCTTTTGCCTCGGCACTAGAGCTAAGAAATAAAAATATTAAGTATTTTATTTGCTCGAATAGGAATCGAACCCACAACCGGTCGCGTTTACAGTCACACGCGTGTGAAGCGCCACAACTGGCCTCTAAAAATAAAATGAAATTCTTCACTTTAAGGGGAGAAATATCAGATTTCATTTATTATAATAAAGAATCGATTATCCATACTTTTGAGAAAGTTTCCAGTCACACAATGGGGGCAAAACAATAGTTCGTCAGCGCGTCGCCAGATCCTCAATACTATTTTACTCAAACGGGGAGGAGCTGATTGGTTTTGTTCTAATTCCCATTGTTTAAAGCTCACCATTGAACCAATTAAGGGTGTTTACACGTGGAAAAGGTAACATTTTTTTGAGAAAAAATATTTTTTGTACAGTTTTTATTAGGTCGACTTGTAATTATGTAATCTTAGTCTATTATAAGTGTGAAAGTTTGTGAGAACGGATGTTTCTTCCACTTTCAGGAACAAAAAAATACATGCATACATTTTTGTACATGAAACTTTACAGTAATATAGCTTACACTTTACAGAAATATAGCTTATACAATTAATCTTGTGTCCACCCTAGAAGTTTTACATATCTATTCAAAGCTAAAGTCCCGACGCGACTCTTCAGAGGTTACTAATAGGCCACTTAAATTTAAACTAATATAGTTTATAGCTCCAAGCACATTCATTACACTTGTAGCACTAGGTGTGAAAAAGCATATTTTTTCTTTTGTTTTTACGTGTAAAAACTAGTTTCGCAATTTATTTAATCAGGCAGAGAAAACAGACATATATCTTATTTAGAAAAATGCTTATTTAGAAAATGTATAAAAATTTGAACGGGACTCGAACCCGCGCGTCCTGGAAACCGACCAGGCGCTCTGACCACTAAGTCATACGTCGAAATTTTTATACGCTTGTTACAACTTATTTATGTTGTTAGTATCTCTGTAGGGAGATTTTTACAAATTTCCGCTACCCAAAATTACTAAGAATTATCGTCTGGTAAGAGAGAATACTATTTATTAAATATTTTTGACATTATTAAGTGTGCAATAACAATTTAAAAAATGTTAAAAAGAAATATATCTACCAAATGTAAATATCTTCGTGACTTACTCTACTTAACAAATTACTTAATTAAATCGTAAACCTGATATAAAAAAATAATATCGTGCAACAAATATTAAGGGAAACATTTAAAAATCTTTAAAAAATATGACGTTTATCCTCTATGAGATATGAATTATTTTCCCCCTTCTGTGGCAAGACAAACGTCACATAACATGTAATGTCTCGGAGTCAGACATAAAGCGGAGAATGGAAACACTAGTTCTTCTTAGTTCATAAAACTATATCTATTATAAATCACCTGTTAATCTGAAAGGAGCCTTATTGCGATCAAAGCGTACGGTCTTTGGTAAACAAACTACTTTTTAATTAAGTTTAGTTTGTTTTATTTTTAAGCTCATATTATCTCAGCTTGATAGTTTTACTAGTTATATGAAACGCAAACAAGTCTATAGTGGAATTATCTAGAGTACACATGAGTCTTTTACTAATTTAATTTTGTTGTAAAATTAATTATGTTAAAAAGGTTTATATTTGTATATTTTTCTTCCGTATAAATAAGGTGATAAAAGAGAAGGTATCTAAATCTTGAGGCGGTTGTGGATTCGATTTCCACTCGGGAAACAAATTATTTTCATTTTTCTCGCTCTGTTATCAAGACAAACGAGCTTCATGCTTTGTCCTGCTAATAACAGGCACTCTTCTCGCCTTACACTAATACAATAATATTATATGATCCCGCTGGTCTGATAATACAGCTAGGATTTGAATAGTATAACTCTTCAGAGGTTATAAGTTCCACTCGAGTCTAAACTTGAAGTCTAAGACCCATATTCATATAATTAATAGCTTCTTTAGAAACACTGCATATTGAGTGGCGAAACTGAACGCCTTACCCACATGTAGTAATGAAAAAAAAATCTGTACCCCAATAGGGGATCAAACTTATAACTATCTCGTTTACGTTTACTTCGAACTTACTGTGAAGACACTGAAGGGATTACTTGTTGAGTGATGGCTCTTTACCAGATCGTGGAGGTGAGAATAATAAATATTTGAATTCCTAGAGTGGCAATCGAACCAATAAGCGTTGCGTTTATAGTCACACGCTTGTGTCACTATGCCCCGACAGCCTCGAAGTATTTAATAAATAAAGGTATACAGATACTCGGCGGCACAGCATCTCCAAAGAACACGTCGGTTGTACTTCGAGGTCCATTAGAAAGAATAAATTAGTTTTATTTGTTCGTTCTGGTATCAGGAGAAAGCGCCTTGAGTTCTGCCACTCAACCAATATATTAACAAAAAAGAGTGGACAGTGAAAGACGGAGTGTTTTAGTACTAACGTTCATCTGTCCATCCTGCTGTACTGAAAAACTGCCGAAAATCTAAATAAGTTCATATTTTCTCCATTAAATATTATAAGAAATTTCAAATTACAACCTTGAGCATAAATTGTTTTACTTGCCACAAAGGAGATCACTCAAAACTGATTTCGCAGAACAAATCTGATTACTTGGTCGAGTACCGGCGTTATTAGTTTTAGTGATGTTCAATACCAGGTAGGATGGGAGAATGCTTTGACGTCTGAATTTTTTATTTGGACAAGGAAAAAATGTTTTTGATGTCACGTTTGTGTATATGATATGTAGGTTTGTAGCAGTTTATGGTCCCCGTACCTTAAGAGGAAGAAACGGGACCCTTATCGTATCACTTTGCCACGTCTGTCAAATCAAGACTATTTATATTGAGATCACGTGGAGGTATCAAACTGAAATTAATACCAAATATTCACGATCTCTTGAAGCACTACACACAAAAATTGTTGGTATTTCGCTGAACAAATCATTGCAAAGTATATATGTAGTTAATTTCGTACAAAATGAAGGCGTAATACCCGCAAATTTAAATTTGTCGTCTTTATTAAAGGTGGTTTCCAGGAGGCGCTATTGGAGCTGATAATACTGGCTTATATCAAGAATACTCTTGTTATTCCCAGCTTCAGCAGCAACCTCGGGTTGATCGCCGTGTATTCTCAGAGGTCGCTGCGGGCAGACCCTCCATTGTAGACCCTCAGTACATATATTTATTTTGTTATTTTCTTGACTTAATTATATATTTATCTTGATAAGGATTAATAACAAATTATAGGAAATATACATATGGTTATTGCGGCTCAATCTGTAGAAATTATCATTTAAAATATCACAGATTTTTTAACTTTTATAAGTTTTTTAAAGAAAACGTTTTTATAGAATATTGTTTTTATGCATCTCATAGGGTTGAGATTGTCAGCGCATCACTTGTAAGCGTTCAGAAAGACCACTTTCGGCGACCTTTACGTAAAACAATTCCTAAAAAAAACGAAAAAAACCTAGCTTATGTTTATCTCAAGTCGTATATACGTAATATATAAAATTAGTATCGATTAGGTTTATAATTTTATATTTTCCAAATTTACCTTACAGCATCACTGTACACTATGTTAACAGCGGTATTTGTAGGATACAAAATATTTTCTAGAGATTGTAATCTAAAAATAAAGATAGTATAGAAGTATATCTATGATGGAGGACAAAGGCCATCTGACAATCTTTGTCCTCCATCATCGAGCAATTAATATAAGATAAATGCACAGTTTTTGTAATGCATGTGAGCTAAATAAGGTAAATATTTGAAAAAACATGTTCTCTCATTATAAAGTACAATAATACAAATGTAAGGAAAAAGAAATAAAAGAAAAACAATCTTTTGTAGCCATTGACTTGAAAAGTTACATAAATACGAGAATATTTAACATATATATAAATATTTTCACACACGTTAAAATATTATTCTAAAACAATAATTTTCTTACAATTTTTTTAACTAGATTTCTTTACTTAAAATAACTAAGCCGGCTCGTCGAGGCGCAGATGCACAAGCTTGCGATTGTAAATGTGACAAGCTGTGGGTTTGACTCCCTCTGGAGTATTAATAATATAACATAAATAGTAGAAATAGTTAAATTTTCATTTCCTGCTAGGTAACGAGACAAAGCGTCATAATGGAAGTGGAGAGTCCAAACTTTAAGTTACCAGGATCCCTCTGTGCGAGATTCAACGTGAAAATAAAAAAAGAACTTATAATATAGGATAAAGTTTAAAAGATTTAATTATAAAATTCCGTTTTTCCTCATTTCAGTAGAAATTTCAAGAAATCTTAGTACTCCATTACACTCTAGTCTGGACCGGATTTGAGGGTAAAAACGCGATTTAGATTTTATCTTATGTTATAGTTATTTATTTTAGTCTTTGATGACGCTATTTCATTGGAATTTTGGTTAAATACTATGTAAACCACGAAAACAATCTGTTTTTAATATATTTATTATTCAAATATTAAAAAAATATATTGGTAAAATCTCCGCTTTCTTACTTAATTAAAGAGTAGAGCTAAGTTCCGTCGCATAATCTGCATTAACTGGAAATAAAGTGGAAAATAAAGAACGCAGTGTCTTAACTCTAGAGTCTCTTAGCCTTTCTAGATCTGTTTGGGAAGATGAACATAACTAACAAGAAGTATTTCATGCAAAAAAAATTTTAGTTGCTATTTATTCAGAATAAACACCGTTCGATAATTACTACGTTAAAAAAAAAATAAAATTAAATCAGCTTCACGCTGTATCCCGCACACAGCAGGGTAGGCAGAGGGAACCTAGTGTTAAGACACTCTGTTCCCCACTTTCTGCCGAATTCTAGAGGCATTGCGTGTTGAAAGGCAGAACTCAACGCCGCGCTTAACCTCGACACCAGAGCGAAGAAATGGAACCCACAAACCGAACCCACAACCAGTCGGTTTTACAGTCACACCTCGTACCGCTGCGCCACGACTGGTCTCACTACCCTACTACGTAATAGGTATCCTTTTTTTTCATTTTCAAAGCATGTTGGATGATGAATCTCGAAATTTACAATGTAATAAATTTCTAAGGTACTATTTCGAAGGGAAGTCACGTTTTTCGTTCCTCTGCACAAGTGCACACCCACTTAGGTTATTTGTAGTCGAGCTCTAATTGGGGACTGTTCATACAAGCTCAATTGTATGAAACATTCACAAAGGTTTTTATATATATTATGTTTTTTAATAAATATGTATTTTAACTATGGTATAATACAATCCATAAATTAGATTTTGAACTGTCAAAAATGTATCAAATTTGACATGATAGCTTATTAAACAATCGTTTATCCTGTAATAGTTACACAAGAAACACATTGTTACATTTTTCTTCAGAAATGAGATTACTATCTTTTTCTTTTTTTTTGATTATCGTTGCATTTCTTTTCGACCAACAAAAAAGCGGATTTTCTCATTTCCAACTGACTTTTCAAAAAACGGTTCCCAAATCGTCCAAATATTTTTTATGTCTGTTCTTGTCAATATGCCAAAATGTTAGTTTGCACAATAATAATACCTAATTATAATTGAAGTTTTACATAACCTGCTCCTTTGAGAAGCATCTTTTTAAGCATTACCCATCACTTATAATCGTAAAATAAATGATTTTTTAACGAAAAAAAAAACTGACTTCAGACAATAAACTAAAAAGAAAAAAATAAATTAATCTACTGAACATAAAGTACTTTGATTTTGTTAAACAAAAATAATTAGAGAAAGATTTTATAATTTCCAATTCGGCGCCAAATAAAACATATGGATATATCAAATTACTAAGCATGTGCTTAGTAATTTGATATTTTAGTAAGGTTGTTGTAGCATTAGCTTGACACCGACTTCAAAACAAAAATAAAGTACGTTTTACTCTATGGTTAGTAAGTTTATTTTTTACTTTTTAGTTTATTTTTCGGTCTATTTTTTATTTTTTTTTATTTGTTTATTCTGCTATATAAAACGGGGCGTGAAGTGCCCACAATCAACGCACAATGTTTAAAAAAAATTAAAGAGAGTGGAGAACAGAGTCATGTTTTTCCCTTTACCGCTATGCGGAAAAAAGCGTGATACTGTCAATAAAAAAATGTTAACTGAAAGTTTTACTGCAACGATCGATAACTACGTAAAATCCCCTCATCAATACAAGAATAGATATTTTCGCCATTTGTGTCTTTATTGCACAATCACTGTTGGCAACCATAAAAAAAGAATTCGACAGTTGACACTTTAGAGTTAGTACAGAGTATAAAATATATTCTAAACAGCGTCATGCTGTAAATATAGTATTAAGACACTTCGTTCCCCATTTCCCACCGAGTTCTGGAAACATTGCGTGTAGAGTGACGGAACTCAACGCCGCGATTTGCTTTGACACTAGTGCGAAGAAATGAAAATATAAATTTAAATTAATTTTTCATTTCCCCGAGGGAATCGAACCCACAACCAGTCGCATTTACAGTCACACCTAAGTACCCCTGCACCTTGACTTGACCTCGACGATGATTTGGAAAGGCCCAAACGATGTACGACTGAAATAAACACGTGACTTCTTCAATAAGAAGTGTCATCACCATATCTTCGAAAGAGAAATATATTTTTGTTAGGGATTTCGATTTAGCTTACAAGTTTACTGCCAATACAGTACGTGAAGGATATGTATATTAAGAACTTGTGATTGATCATTCTTTGACTTTTGATAAAAAAATTACCTTTTTTTTATTTTCGTGAAAATTCTAATCTTCAAATAAGTATACTTACTTAAATTTTGAGGAGTGAGGCCAGTCGTGGCGCAGGGGCAACGACTGTGACTGGAAAATCGAGTGGTTGTGGGTTCGATCCCCACTTGAGGAGATAAAATATTGCTTACATTTGTTTTTTTTATTTCTTTGCTCTGGTATCGAGGCAAAGCGCGGCGTTGAGTTCCGCCACTCAACACGCAATGCCTCCAGAACTCTGTTGAAAGCGCTTACACTAGGTTCCTTCTGCCTACCCTGCTGTGTGCGGGATACAGCGTTAATCTGATTTACTTTACTTAATTTAGGTAATACAACATTTTAAATAAAAGTTAGTGGAAAATACTTTTTTTAAAGCTTCACAATGTATCCTGCATTAAGTAAGGTAGGCAGACAGAAGATAGTGTCAAAACATTTAATTCTCCAATTCTCTTTTCGTTCAATTTTTAGAGAGATTGCGTAGTAAGTGATGGAATCCGCCATTGTCTTGCTGGAACTTGTTTTAAATTTCACTCCGTTTTCCGTGGAATAAAATTAATTTATTTTTCTATATAAAGTATATAATTCGTCTAACCGTAAATAACTTAACAAAATAAATAGAATCTTAGAAAATTTCATTGTTAGTTCAGCGAAAGTTTTTTTAAGACTGAAAGTGTGGCTTTTGTGGGTTCGATGTCCACTCATTAGGGATGATCATATATAATTTATTTTCATTTCAACCTGGTAACAAGATAAAATGTGGCGCTGAGTTTCGTCATTCAACACACAATGTCTCAATTGAACGGTGCATGGGGAACGGAATGTCTTAACAATAAGTTCCTTCCTGCTTAATCTGCTTTGCGGGAAATATATAATAAATACAATTCCCCTAAGTAGGATTTAAACCTAGTGCCGCTTAGTCACGTCCCAACTGCGTCTAGATGATGTTAAAAATAATGTATATAAGTAAAAAATATTGCCAACTCTAATAACATGTCGCGTCGCACTTATGGCTCTTAGCGGAGTAGTGGAGTGAGGAGATCGGGGTAATGCTTGTTTACCACTGGAAATCCTACAAAGAGATATTGTCTTGCGTTTTTCTTAAAGTTTTATCTTATTTTATTTAAACGATGTGCCATTGTGTGAAAAGGCGAAAATAAAGTGAGGTACAGGTGCTCCCCGTCTAGCCCAAACTAAAATGAACATCAGTGAACATAAAATATATTGGTGAATATCTATACGAAAAGTGTTATATTAGTATCGATTACATTCATTAATATAATAAAATAATAATTTGATTTTATAAAATCATATTAGTCGCTTGCAATACCGATTGAATGTAAAATGACACAAAAGGAAAATAAATAGAGGCCACCTGAATATAAACGCAAGTGGATTCGATTTCCATTCCAGATAATAAATTACGTTTATTTCCTCTCTCTAGTACAAGAAAAACCACGGCTTTGAGATCCGCCACTCGTCATCCAATATCTTTAAAAATGAGCGGAAACGAAGGATCTTAGTTAATTCTGCCCATTCTACTATATACGGGTATACTGCATAAAGATGTTTTTTAGATACCTATATCTATATGAGGCCAGTCGTGGCGCAGCGGCACAATGTGTGAATGTAAATCGACTGGTTGTGGGTTCGATCCCTACTCGAGGAAATGAAATATTTACTTAAATTTATATTTCCATTTCTTCGCTGAATTCTGCCACTTAACACGCAATGCCTCCAGAATTCGGCAGAAAATGGGGAACGGAGTGTCTTAACACTAGGTTCCCTTTGCCTACCCTGCTGTATGCGGGATACAGCGTGAAGCTGATTTATTAGATTTATTTATATCTATATAACTAGAGGGCGCGCGCGGCTTCGCCCGCTTATTAGGAGTGAATTCTAAAAAAACCACGAAACACGTGTTCAATAAAATATTTTTAATAGTCTGAATTTAAATTTTTATAAGAATCGGTGGCAATTTAAAGATTTTTCCATATAAACTTTCAACCCCTTATTTGAACCCTTAAGAGGTGAATTCTTAAAAACCATGAAACACGTGTTTAATGAAATATTTTTAAGAGTCTGAATTTCAAATTTTATAAAAATCGGTACAGATTAAAAATTTTTTCCATACAAACTTTCAACACCTATTTCATCCCTTTAGGGTTAAAATTTTTCAAATTCCCTTCTTAGTGGATGTCTAGAATATGAAAATAAACATCTGCCCAAATTTCACGTTTCTACCATCAGCGGTTACGGCTCTGCGTGCGTCT